>JAESUZ010000738.1:0-260000 GCA_017311185.1 Proteles cristata cristata
CTAAAGCAGACTGTGAAACTGGTTTCAAATGCAACCAAGCATCTTGTACAGTCTGGATTGTAATGTTACTTTTTCAAAGCCATCTTGTTTTTGTCTAGCACCTTTCTTCAAGGAAGTTTGGGAGGGACTATTTCTCCTAATCAAATAAAGCCTCACATGACAACAGCCTCATTTTATAGACACAAAAACACATACGCTCAGAGGATTTAGAAGAACTTGTTCGAGATGGATTTAGAAGAACTTGTTCGAGATGGGATGGATAGGATCTTTCACAAATGGAAAAGATGAAGAGAAACCACTGCAACTGTCATGAACACAGAGCCCGTCCCTACATTCTCTCCTTCAAGAGTTACTCGCTGATTTAATAAATACGGATTCAGTGTCTATTTCATGTTCTAGGCACTATAGAGAAGTCAGTAAACAAACACAGAGAAGTCCTTGCCTTCAGGGAGCTTACAGTAGAGAAGGCAACGATGACTTACAACTGTCCAAGAACTAACACATGTGTTCCTGGGGTACCTCGATGGTATCTGCACAATCCACAGTCAACAACTTAACCTCCAACAGTAACCAGTTCTGTAACTACCCAGGCCAATATGCAACTCCAATTACTCTGTCCCCTGAAAAATAGAATTGAAAAAGCTTGCTTTATATGCTAGAGAAGAAGCACAAGTTTTTAATCACTCCTTTTCTGTAGTTTTAAAACAATCGCAAATACTAAATTACATTGTCAAATCATCGTGAGATGAACAGCTATTTGCACTGGAGGTCAGAGAACATCACAGGCTGAGGGAACATGGTGTTAACAATCAGACGCTGTGTTTTTCACACCATCCATAACTTGAGCTGTTGGCTATTCTGTTTGACTCATACAGTTGCCTAAATTGGTCCGTGCTTGGGACAGAAACATCACTGGCACTCAGGGAGCAATCATGAATACCAATTAATAATAATTCGGATTTCTTCTCTTTGACCCAATACATAGCATGGGCTTTCTGGTACTTCCATACTTAATTCCAGGGCTATCTAAACTCTATCTCCTCAAACTACTGGCATGGACTCTTCACATTTTTAGCTGCTTTTCCAACTATAAATTAGATAAAATAAATAGATCTTGAGGTCAAGAGTCAGCAATTAGAATCGACTTCACCCTGCAGTATAATTTTGAGTCAGCCAAGCTTATAAGAAAAAGAGCTTCCTTTACCAAAACATGTGTGCATATTACATGGTTACCACCATGTCTTAAGTATAAATATACTGAACAAATTAAGCACCAGGTTAAGAAATGCTTGTTGTAGGAATTTATATATAAAAACATTACCATTGCACACATTGTATGTTAGCAAATTTGACAATAAATTATTTTTATTTTTAACTGCTACTAGGATACCTTTTAGGAGAAAAAATTTTTTAAAAAACAAAACAAAACCAAAAAACCCTTCAAAAGACAATTTCGAAATCTTTCAAAGAACATATTGGGATCATAAAGTCTTTAAACTGACTTTTTAACAAGTCAGACTGTGATGGTCTGATGAAAAAGATATTTGAACCCAGTGTAACAACTAAAAGTTCATTTTTATCTAAGAAACATTTTTCTAAAAATGCATACTCACTCTCAGACATCAGAGAGGTACAAAGAACTGATTCCTCTAAAAGAATTTCTTAAATTCTTGAGTTTCTTAAATTCTTAAACTTCTCAAATTGTGGGGAAGAAGCCCACAATTAAAATGCTTGCTTTAAAACGAGAAGACTAAAGTTCTTAATGTTTTCTAAACCTGTCTCCTTAGTGGCTTCAACAAGTGTATTTTTAAAGCATACGCACAGCAAAGCTAATTTCTGTGTGAAATTTGCTACAAAATCAAGCAAGAGTCACTTTTTATTTTTTTATTTATTTTTTTTAATATTTTTATTTATTTCTAGGAGAGAGAGACAGCATGAGCAGGGGAGGGTCAGAGAGAGAGGGAGTCAAGACTGAAACAGGCTCCAGGCTCCGAGCTGGCAGTCAGCACAGAGCCCGATGCAGGGCCCGAACCCACGAACCGCGAGATCATGACCTGAGCGAAAGTCGGACGCTCAACCAACTAAGCCACCCAGGTGCCCCAAGAGTCACTTTTTAAAAGATCTATAAAATAGTATTTACATTCTTTTTAACCTTTAAAAAAAAAGTGTATTTATTTATTTTGAGAGAGAGAGAGAGAGAGGCAGGCAAGGAGGGCCAGAGAGAGAGAGAGAGAGAGAGAGGCAAGGAGGGAGAGAGAGAGAGAGGGAGAGAGAGAGAGAGAGAGAGAGAGAGAGAGAGAGAGAGAATCCCAAGAAGGCTCTGCAGTCAGCTCAGAGTCTAACGTGGGCCTCAAACTCACAAACCGAGAGATCATAATCTAAGAGGAAATCAAGAGTCAGATAATTAACTGACTGAGTCACCCAGGCACCCCAAATAGTCTATGTGTTCTGATATAAACCACTATTTAATTAAAATATCAAAATTATCAAAGAGGTAAAAACAGCAAAACGAACTGTACATACATTATGCTTCACAAGACAGACAATGGATGCATTGCATGGAAGTCTCTAGTTTGCTAGAGCTGTCTGGGGGCTTAGCTTCCTACTGCTGGGGCACTGGACGGCCCGGTGCAAGGATGCCTACCTTGTTCTCCAGCCCTCCCTACGCAGCTCTTTTACATCGAACACGCTCACTCCTCGATGCTGATACCAGTCTCTGTTTTTACTGACGCTGGTTAAAACTGGGGCTCCCTGGGAATAAAACCATGTCCCCTGGGCAGCACGGTAAGTGGTGGAGTCTGAATCTCCACTTCTTACTCTTCCCAGCCCCAGGCCTAAATCCCCTCCGAAGCAATGCTACACGGCAGAGGCTGGACGGAAATGTGCCAGCGCGCGGCTGGAGAGCGGGAAGCGCACACTCCTGCCCCTGACGGACGCATCAGGTGCATGCACGCGCGTGTGCGTGTAAAAACCGCATGTCAGTCGGGATTGCAGTGGCTCCCGCCACTGACTGAGGGGACAGATGGCAGGCATGTTGTGGCACAAATAGTTCAGATGAGCCCTCAACAGCCGGATTTTTAAATAAAACAGAGGCTAAATGCTACAATGAAGATCAGAAGTCCCTCCGAACGACCGAATGACCGGATGGCAAAAGGGAAGTTACACAAAAAAGTCACTGGCAGGGAATGGGAGAGTTTGTTATTCCTAAAGTGGAAGGAGTGATTTTTAACAAATGTTTTTAACTGGATGCCTGGAGGAAAACAGCCACCTCCCTGCAGAAATGAAGGCATCCTGCAAACGTGGAGGAAGCAAAGGCCCACATTCAGATGTACCCAGGGGGCACCATGTGTATACAGTAGGGGGCTCTGCAGTGCTTCCTTGTCCAGCCCTATGGCTGGGAGGGCAGGGAGCAGGGTTCCTTGGGGATAACGCAAGCCTAGAAAAGCAGTCAGTGCGGTGGTCACACGGATGCCGGGAGGTCCCCAGAGCCTTCCTCCTTTTCTTATTACTCAGAAACAATAGCATCTCTATGCCCTCAATGGCTTCAGTGTGAGCCCCGCCCTCCCACAATGGCCCCATTCAGTCCCCCACCAAGAGTGATTGCCCCAAGTTTAACAGCCTGTGTTAGGAGAGCACCAGATACAAAAGGAGGTGTTTCCAGGTTCAGTGAACACTTTACTTCATTCATCAGAGAAGGAACAAAAGCGAATCCCCCCCTTTACCTCAGGCAGGGCAGAGGCTGGGCTCTGCCATCCCCACCAACATGCAACCTTTCTCTGGTGGGGGTGAGGGCCACATTGTGTTTTCAGGATCATAGTGCAAACAAGGTTCTTGATTATTCCTACCTTCAATGTCAAAATATTTGCATAAAAATGGGATTCTTTTGTCCCCTAAGAAGAGCCAAGAGGAAGCTAAGCCAAGAACCTCAAGAAGGGACCCATGAGGGCAAAGAGAGAAAAAGGCTCCCAAACAAAGACCAACAAGGTCACTGGATAGACCTTAAGTTATACTTTGGGATCATTGTTAGGAAAAGAGCCCACCTTTTTCTTTGCTTTAAATTTTTATTAGGGTTTATTGCTACTTTTATTAAGGAACCTAATGTCTACTTTGCATAACTGTTGCAATTACTAAGTACTCCTGCTAAGGACTAGTACGGGCTTCTTTAAGAAACACCATTTCACATAATCCAAAGTGTTACTTCCCTAACTGCAAGTGATATACCTTGATCTTGACCACAAATTTTCATAGCAACCTTGGGTATCAGTCAACAGCCCTGATTTACTAGTTGGTCATAAGGCTCAACATTTCTTTCTTTCTTTTTTTTTTTTAATCTGTAGAGTTTTCACGAGGTACTAAGACTCGAAATGGCACAAATCATTCCTCCCTTCTCAGTGAGGCACCCACCCACCCCTTCACCCAGCCAAGTTGAATTAGTCACACTAAACATAGCCCATTCCCAACCAACTCTTCAAGCTTTGGCAGGCCTCGCCCAGCTGACATTCCAGGCCCAGTTGAACATTACATAATGAGAGTTTCCCCTCCCATCATGGGCTGCAAGTCAAAATAAACCTGCTGAACTCGGATGCAAGGTACCAGCTCGTTCCCCAGTTACAGGACACGGGACTGCATGGGGTAGAAGAAAGGTCTTAGCAAAAACTTAAAAATCACCAATGAACTCCTGAATCTGTTCTTATTATGACCTAAAGTCATACTTTGAGTTCAAGCATTGGAGGTCCCCAGCCTAGACACTTTCTAAGTTTTATCGCATAGTGTCGGTGTCAGACTTGTTTTCAGTGAGTCATTTTCACACATTTCTGTCCTTTAGTTTTTAAAGAAAACCCAGAAAGCAACACTGTAAACGGATTTCCCAATACCAGTCCTCTAGGAAAGAAGGTGGAAAGATTATACCGGAGAATACAATTCCCTACCTGAGTCATTGTTCCTCCAGCACTCAAAACACAAATGAATGGTAAGATCTGACTTCCCATGTATTGCTAAAGCACATTCACTGCTGGAAAAGTTTCCAATGCCCTCTATGTATGAATTGCAGCTCACCTCTTCTTCCTAGTTAACCTCCAACAGAAAATTCTATTAGTCCATGGTCATTGCCATCATGAATGAGCCTCCTGATCATCATTTTATCAACACCCAGCACATCCCAGAAAAATGAAGATTTCTCAAATGGAAACCAAGCGAATTCCTACTGGACACACGTAATATCAACACCCTAACCTAGAAAGAGCTTAAAGTCAATGGCACTTAACAGGAATGGTCCACAAAGTCAAACTGCCTTGAATCAGACATGGCCAAATGGAAAGAGAAAAGCCAAAAGGACCAGATTCTAGTCTTGACTCTACTGCTACCCAGCTACATGTGACTGTATGACCTTAAGGCAGCCATCTCCTCCCTCCGGGCCTCAGCTTCCTCAGGTTTACAGACAGGACTGGATGAACAGGTAGGTTTGATTACCAGTTAACTCTCATAATCCTCAAACCTTATAACTGATTCTACCAACCCACCCACCCCGACCACAGTGGACAAATTACTCTCTGGTTGGGGTTAGATGCTCCAGGAATTGTTTGTGCCAATATGGCAAGCCACTCAGGTCCATTTCTCTGACCTGACTCATTTCATTGGTCTTATACCAGGATCCCAGGCCCATGTACACAATAACCTCACCAAAAGCTTACTACCTGTTGGGTAACACTCAATTTATTACTATCTCCTTACCCACAAGACAGTCCCAGTCCATCTCCCTAGATAACCTTTACTGTTGTTGTTATTATTATTTTTATTATTATTATTATCTTAATTCTGGAGACATCTTTTCTTAATAAACCAGGAAACAAATTAAAAACACTGATTCCCCAGAACATGGAAGTCTGTTGACCCTATTCTAAATAGCTCCAACTTATGGTGCTTTTAGGATGATCTTTCTTTCCCCTCCTTCTAAACTGGCTAGAATCCTCAGACTCTGATCTGTCTGGAGCCCACAGAGGATGTGCCCCAGGACAAGTGTATATAGTAGATCTCTGTGGTTGAAAGAGAGGCCAAGCAGAGACTCGATGTTCAATGAGCAAGAACAAAAACATGGTGAAAAATCTCACTAGCTGGACAAAATGGCAGAGCAAAGGCAGGAAGTGAGGAGTGAAGAAGCAGAAAAATGGGTCTGGCAGCTTCTAAGCTATGCATGGTAACCCCCCAAACTCCAAAGGCAGGCTTGTCCACAACACTCCCTCTTCAACATGGCTTTCTTTGGCTGCCTCACTACCAAGACCATTCACACCAACACAGAGGGATCCAACCACTGCGGGAGTTCCGATTTCTCCGGGGGCTCCAGAGGCAGCTTCTTCTGATGATGCTTCAGAGTGGGGGGCAGACCTCAGGATGGACTCAATCCACCTTGCTCCCACCCTTGGCCCCAGCACCAGAATGGCGCCTGGCCCAGCAGCGTTCACGGACATCATGCTAAATGGGCCCAGGTTGTCCCAAAGAGCTAGTGTCTCTGCTGTGTTACCCGGAGAGTTCACAAGAGCTGTCTTTCAGGCTTTTTCATAATTTGTGTGCAGAAGCAGCAGCTGCCTGTCCTATAGAGACAAGTGAATGGCCTTTGGGACAGCTGTCAGTCAGACGGCTGACGTCCGAATAAGTGGGGGGCTGAAATCCCTGCCTCACTCCGTAACTTCTGGGCCCCCTTTAATCCTCATCTGCCAAGCTAAAGAGATGATACTGTCTGGTCTCCCTCAGAACCTGGCCTGGGAAGCAAGCCCCCAGCCAACCGGAAGAGTAGAATAAGCATTCCTGGAGTGTCACCCGAAATTGCTAAAGATGTGGGCAGATCTTCAGGCACTGTAGAACACCAGAAGTAGGGCTCAATAATGCTGAGACATTCAAGATTAAGTTGAAAGGGGAGCTTACAGTATATTTTTTAGGTTATCTGCAAATCCATTATGACACTGTATCCTTTGTCCTAAAATTATAGGGTCCATATTATGGCACCACCAAAAACAATCACTCTGAATGCATTGCCCTGAAAGGGATTTAAAAAAAAAAAAAAGGCTGGGAGATGGTAGCATTAGGGGTAGGATCTTACTTCTAAGAGTTTTCCCCCAGTCTGCTTGCTCTCTGCCCCTCCCTGGTGTCCAGATGACATCTATTAAATTCAGGCATTGCTCCACAAGGGATCTTGGCCTCTGGCTAGAAGAATAGCATCAAAATATTGCTTGCCAACAACCCATAAATTTAAAACAATCAGGATGGCAAGAGGGGGTTGCCTGGGAATCATCATAGAAGAGAAGTCAAAAGCAATGTGGTTTCAGATGAGACACACAGACAGACACCCCTCCAGCACGATGTTCCTTCCTTCACAAAGGCAAATCCTTAGGCTCCCAGGAGGATTAGGAAATCAGCTCCTTCACCCATGTGACCACTTACAGCCCTGAAACTCCAAGGAAGGTTTTGGTGGAAATGGGAGGGAGTGAAGGATCTCCAAAGAACAGCACATCTGACTTGACTGAAGGCCATCAACTCAGACCATGGCCCATCCTCAATCTTAAGAAGGGCATGAGTGTGGGGAACAACACAGGCAAGCAAGGGCACCAATGTCATTCGCACACACGTGGGGCACAGCTTGAATAATCAGAGCACAGTCCTAGAGTCCCAGGGACACTGAGACCTGGGAAGAGGCCGGGCTCGCTCTCGCTTCCATGACTCGGTCCATATGATGGAAGCCTCCTCCTTTTCCTCTGCCTCCTGACTTAGCCCAGCATCACAGGGAGGGGAATGCAGCACAAAGGACCACACGCTGTGCAAAATATATGCTTTATGCTCTGGTCCTCACACCCACTCACACAAAAGACATACCATTAATAAGGCCCAAAGAAATGTGGGCTTCTTCCCAGAGCCACCTTATATAGAACCCCTCCCCTCCTTAGCAGCCCCCTTTACCATGATTTGATTCTGAATTCTGACAAAGGAGGAGGTGAAAAACAGGGGATCCCCAGCATTTACACATCTAAAGCTCGCTCAGCAAAAATAAACTTTCCTCTTTAAAGACCTGTTTTAATCATGCCACCAAATGGCCTAATTTTTTTCCTTAATTTGTGGGATCCAAGCAATTTTTTTACCGTGGGTGGTAACAAGAGTCTAACTGTTTCTAATTATTTAAAAAACAAAACCACACACACAAAACAAAACAAAACAAAACAAAACAAAAAGCTATGCTGCCAATTGCCAAGAGACTCAGAAGCCACAACTTCCGGCAATAAAGATTTTTCTTTCCAACTATCATAAACCGGCAGATCTGGAGAGCATCTGTGTGTCTGCTCAATGCCTCCCGTCCATGACAGGGATGCGCTGGGCCCATGCACATGTTACAGAACAGAGGGAGACGGTGCGGTAGGGAGGTGAGCCCCTCGCCTTTGCAAACATAGGAAGACTCAGCCTTCAAAACCTAGCCCCAACCAGTGACTCTCAGCAGAACCAAGGACACATTCTTTTTTCACATTTTGTGCCACAATTTCCCTTTCTTTAACCATGAGGCAAACAGTACCTACCTAGTGGAAGAATTGAGTTACTTGAGGCAAACCACTTCAACCAGAGCTGATATACAGGAAGCACTCAATAAGCTACCACCACCTTATTTATACATAAAATGGGAACAATATTAATTTTTCTCTCATGGGGTAGCTGTAAGGGCAAAACAAGAGTATTATGAAACACTGGAGCCAAGGCCCCAAAGGACAGCAGATTTTTAACAAATGGTGGGGAGTATTAATACTAAACCACACGCCCCACCAGGGGGCGAGTTCTTTCTTCCCACCAAAGAGATGAATTAAAAAATACCCACTGGGAATTCATACGGAAGAGCTAACGCTGACAGATGTTTCCCAGGTCCCATGTATGCCATCTGTGTTATATACATGGATTCATGGAAACTCCCAAGAAACGAAGGTATATACAAAATAGAAAACCTTAGGAGTAGGTGGGCTTCAGGAAGATGCACGTGGTCATTCGGCTGGCCGGTAGCAAAGCCAGGGCTTGCATTCATGGAATCTTGACCCCAGGCTCCTAATCATTTCATGACGGTGTCTGCAGTAACTACCCACCATGTACCAAAGAACGTTCTCTCTTCTTTTGAGAGATCTCAAAAGAGATCTCCTAGGAAAAGCCTCGTAAGGATGACAATTTTATCATTAAACCTGAAAGCCGGACTAACAGGTAGATTGTCTTCATGGAGAGGAAATCCAATGGGAAGACTGTGCTATTAAAAACCCAGGAGGAGGAGATCAACACTGAAGAAGGCAGGAATTTCTTTTGGTTAACTTGGACCTCAGTTTCCACAAAATGGCCCTGATCCACTCAGCATGAAAAAGAATCCAGTACAATCCTCCACTATCCAACCTTGCTTTCTACCCCACTTGTTAATCATGCCTGGAGGGGCAGTAAGTTTAACTGCAGACAGTCAATTCGGTTAATGGAATTCTAAGCCCATCAGTTTTCAGTTGAGAGGATGAGAGAATCTTTCACTGTGTTTCTCTAAAGCAAATATTTAGGGCTTTTATCTTTTAGTGCCCTAACAGGAGATCTGTCACCCAAATAAAAAAAATAAATAAACCTTCTCATGTGGGTGTTTGTAGAAATGATACCACGTTTCCAACGTCAATCAGACAAATGGCGAGTGCTCTCAGAGGGGAGCTGGGCTTTCTGCGTGCTCTTCTAGAAGCACGTTGGAGAGTTGTGGCGCCGGGCCCCAGGCTTACACGTGCACCACGTGGGAAAATTATGTCACTGCCGGCTGTGTCAAGTCCCCTATCATTTCGATCCGGATGCAGAAATGCAACTTGCTTCTACCCTGCTTTGTTCCTCTTGTTTTGCCTGGGTACCAAGGCTTGTGTTGCTTTGGTTAGTGTGTGTTGCTGTTGTTCGTGTGTGCTGTTGTTGCTGTCTTCTTTAAATGAAAACCATTCACTCTTCTCCCACCTGGAAGTCATTCCGCTACAGAAATCTGTGGCCCGACAATGCAGGTTTCTTATCGGCACAACTCGCTCCTCTCAGCTGAATCATCAGTGCCCTGAAGCTGCCACGCTCTTCAGCCTGGCAAGCGAGAGGCCGGCAGGAGGGGTGCGGAGCCGGGAAAGTCGGGATGCTTTTGTAGAAGGCTGTTAAAATTCTTTTTCCTGATTCTAGGGCAGCTGTGGATGCCAGAAAGGCAGAAGGAGAGTTACGAACGTGTTTCTGGATGTCACTTCCCCTACAGTTTCTGTTTTCGGCGCTGGGTCCGTGTTTCCACGTCTCAACTGGCTCCAATGGCTAGTTTCCAAGTAATTACAAAGACGGGAATTAGATGACACAATTTACATGTGTACAATCGCTTGTACCTTCCCCAGCAGAATCCACGGCAGAGGCATCATCTGTTGTCCAGTCAAGTGTGACACTCTGAGCGGGGGCCCTTGGAGGTCACCTCTGCTCATTTCTCAAGAGGAGGACAGGCACTCACACAGGATCCTGATCACGCACATGGCCCTGCGCTGCACTCTTCCCTGCGAAAGCTTTAGCTCTGAACCCCCACAGCCTTGTCGTGCGTGTCCCTGCTTGTCACAGACCGGGATGGGAGACACCAATGATCATGGAAGCACCTCAAAATCCCTGGTTTCACCTAAGTAATGGCACAAGTGAGGACAGCAAGGGAGAGCCGCGCTGGGTCAACAAAATCTACAGAAAATGCACCATCCTCATTTTACACATTATGCCGAAACCTTGATAATCTGTCCTGACACATACGGAAGAATAATAGAGATAATTCAAGGCAGAATATTCCAGTTGTTTCATATCACGTTGCTGTCTATATGTTTAGCAATAACATACATCCTTCATCCTTTGTTAACTTTCTTTTTGGTCACTGTCAAAATTAGCTTGAATTCTCCTAAATCCACAGAGTGGCCCAAAGCATACTAGGTATATACACAAAAACAGCCAGTATAAAAACCAGAAAATCCAACCAAGACTTGTCAATAACTAACAAGCTCACCAGCAAGGTGTTGTGGTTACATCTCTTGTCTGAAGGAGGCACAGAGAAAGACCAGAGCGGAGGAGATTCTGATAACCAACAGTGGAAAATTAACCTCTCTAAGAGAGATGAAGAAAGTCAATGCTACCTTTCAAATGATAAAAACTATAAAACTAAAACCCACATTTCCCATGGCACATCTCTAGCAGAAGGGTGTGTATTAAGGTGATGGAGTTCTGAATCTGGTGGCAATATAGATTTATGCTAAAATTCATGAAACTATATAGACCAAAAGAAAAGTCAATTTTGTTGGATGATAGATTTTAATATATAGTTAACCCTTGAACAACCAAAACAGGAAGGAATCAGGAAAACCAACCCCACATAGTCAAAAATCCAAATGTAGGGGGTGCCTGGGTGGCCCAGTTGGTTAAGCATCTGACCTTGATTTCGGCTCAGGTCATGATCTCATAGTCATGAGATCCATCTGCTGAGCAAGAAGCCTGCTTGAAATTCTCTCTCTCCCTCTCTCTCTCTGCCTCTCCCCCAAAATAAACCTTTAAAAAAAAATCCACCTGTAATTTGTCTCCCCCCCAAACTTAATTACTAATAGCCCAATGTTGATCAAAATCCTTACAGATAACATAAACTGTCAATTAACACATATTTTATATGTCACATGTCTTATATACTATATCCTTACAATAAAGGAAGCTACAAAAGAGAAACCTTCATTAAAAAAAATTGCGAGAAAGGGGGTGCCTGGGTGGCTCAGTTGAGCATACGACTTTGGCTCGGGTCACGATCTCGCAGTTCATGACTTCGAGCCCTGTGTCAGGCTCTACACTGATGGCTCAGAGCCTATAGCCTGCTTCGGATTCTGTGTCTCCCTTTGTGTTTCTGCCCCACCCTGCTTGTGTTCTCACTCAAAAATAAGTTTAAAAAATTTTTAAGGAAAAAAAAAGAAAACTGTGAGGAAGAGAAAATACATTTACAGTCCTGTACTAGACTTATAAAAAAAAAAAAAAGAAACATATAAGTGGACCCATCCAGTTCAAACCCATGTTGTTCAAGGGTAAGCTGTGTGTGTGTGAAGTGTGTGAAGTGTGTGTGTGTGTGTGTGTGTGTTTATTTATTTACTTAGTTTCTTATTTTTAAATCCTACATCTCAAAAGAAACCTGGTCACTAGACCCAAAATCAGGGGCACAAAAGCACAAGACTGAAAAATGGACAGTTGCAGGTGGCCCAACCAAGCACGACTCCAATGAGTAAAAAGCCCAGTACTGGAACCCGATCTGAGTACATGCTGTGTCCAAAGCCGGACAGGGCCAAGGAGAAAGGAGGTCCCGTTCCATTTAGGAGCAAACATAACCGTGCATCAGGAGAGCCACAGGCACAGAGATGCCCCACTTCCCTTGGGGACAGATGCATTTCTGAAGATGTGACAAGTGATCTTCTCCTCTGCTCACCTCCAGCCATCCTTCTCATGCCTTCTGGAAAAAACGGCCACCAGAGGAGAGAAACATCCAAGCGATGGAATTGTGAACAACCCAACACACTGGATGTCTTTCCGGACCGTAACCAATGTCTTCTACTTTCTGGTGGAGGGGCTCCTCCTCATGTCCCGGGAAGACGGGACCTGTCACCTGGTACCCCGGCTCCCAGAGAAGCACCAGGCCTTCTGGAAACCCCAGCATGGGGAGCCAGGCCGAGCAGCAGTGACCGGAAGTCCCCCTGGTCCCTCTGCCCCCAGCCTCATAGCTCATGTTCAACCCAACACCCTGTGCCACCAGCAAAGTTTGCCTGACTAAGCAGCAAAAGGCCAAGGCCAAGGGGCGGGGCTGAGGCAGAGCTGGGCAGACAGGTGGCCACAGGCCTGGGAAATACACCGAGGGGGGCAGCCGCGCACCCTTCCGTCACCCTGATTCACCCCCCACCCCCCCCTCCCTTGCCGCTCTCCTTCTTCTTTCTCTGGTGACTTTAGTTCCTTCCCACAAGGTAAGGAACAGACTCCCCTGAACAGAAACCTTCACTCTGTCCACGAACACTCCTCTTCTTTAGACCTTTAAACCCGGAGAGAAAGGTTTCTCGCCTGCTGCCCCGGTGACCGTGGTGACTGCGCGCTCGCACTGGGTGGCATGGCCCCAGGCACGTACTTGAGCTCACGGACGGCCACATGGGTCCTAGGAGGCTTCTAGCAGAGTTAACTCCGTGGCTGTGCAAAGGCCACCTCCTTCCTCATTTTCAGCTCCAGCAGAGGGGGCCAGCGACTGACGGGAGAGAGGACCACCATGGAAGGATGGCTAACACCTGAACCTGAACCTGGCCCATGAAAGATCCGAGGCCACTTCTATCACCTTCCTCCCTGAAATAAACCAAAACAGGGGGGGAAAAAAAAAGACCTTTCACTACTACATTTTCTTAATGCAACACTCTTGAAAGGGGGCTTTCGGAAATGCGATGGAGAAAGCTGGCAGTGTGTGAAATAAAGGAGGAAAAACAATCTATTTCCTAGTATTGCCTCTCGCTAAGCTCGCAGCAGCTGAGGTAATCAATACCTTCTGAATAACGTGCACAGGACGGGCCTGACGAGGAAGGATGAAAACGGAGACCTCCTCCTTTGCCTACCTGACAATAACTGCCCAATAAAAATGAATAAATGCAGCTCCAGAGCCTGGGCTAAACTACGGGTCCTATCTGTTCTCAATGTCCATGCAGCTACCTCACTGACGTCATTAAAGACACCAATAGCAGCACTCCGAGAAGCAGAGACTAAAGCAGAGAGACGACACACAGACTGATGTGACAGGTAAGGTCACAAATGTTAATGTAAAGCATCCACTCCCTCTCTTCAACTACCAACCAAGTCATTTGATGGAGGGGGGTGGGGGGGGCAGAGGCGTGTAAGAAATAAAAAAAATCTTAAGGCTAATTTCAACTCTCCCTTGACACACTTTAGTCCTTTAAAAAGTGATCTGCTGCCTCACAGAATTACAAAAGGGGAGGATCACTGTGTGGGTGATAACATGTCACGCATCAAAAGCCAAGTCTTCTCTATTAATGACCTTGTCACACGAGATGCAAAGAAAACATGTGACTCAAAGGAATAGGGAAAAGGAGGTAGCCACAAAGATAAGGGCCGTGATACAGCCCATGGTGTCGCAGGTGTGGGGCAGCCCAAGAGGCGGGGACACAGGGCAGGGGACACCTGAACCTTCCACAGAGGGGAGCTCCTTGGAGGACTTCCAGTGCACTCGGTGTGCCTGGGCTTCCAACTGTGGAGACCAGCCTCCTCGGGGTGGGAAGGAGTAAGAAGTGAAAAGAATAGCATTCCCAGCATCCAGTCCAAGGAATGGCAAACAACTTGGGAAACTAGGGCCTAGAATGATCCTTTCTCACTCTGGGCCTGTCTTCCCCGTGCAAGTTGTGTCCAAGCTGGGTCACGTAGGAGACAGGCTACATCATGATGCGCTGGGAATGAGATTCCACTGAGGCATTAGAAATTTCCGTTAGGCATGACAGTGTCCATTTCTACTACTGGGGCAATGAATGGGTAGTGGAAATCCATGCATGCATTGAACGTAGAGGAATTCATCAGGAAGCTTTGCAAATAGAGAATGAGAGAAAGAGGAAGTAACAAAATAATATGGGTGGTCCCACTAGCGACCCTACCCTGAGAATGAATCTGGCCCGAGGGGTGAATTTATTGGCCCACTGGCACAAAATGGTCCGGGGCCGTATACATGAGGCTATGGGTCACGTACATCATGAGGACACTATGGAATGTCCAACTCACATCCGCTCCCGTGTGAGATACCACTGCCCTGTAACAGTGGAATTGTAGCGACAGTCTGTTTGCATGGGGCCATGACTAAGCATGTTGAGGGATACCCACATCTAGAATTGACAACCATGAAAACTTTTACAAAGAATCTTCCAGGCACACATCACACAGAGTCGTTTCCATTGCCAGAGATGTAAAATAAACAGAAAACAATTGCATACAATATGGTGGGAGGCCCGCTTATGATTTTTAAAACACACCTTTTGAGAAAGACCAGAAGGATGTCTGTCACAGTATTAACTTGGATTTGGGAGGTACTTGTACTGTTTTCTCACTCCCTCTCTATGTAATCCGGAGTGAGAAGACAATGTAAACATTCCAGCTTAACAGAATGCTTGCAAACTTAGAATGCAGAGATTTAATAAAGCAAATACTTCCCTTCTAATGTACTTTGTTGTGTAAATCCAGATTTTCCATACATAACATGTCTTGAAAAATAGAATACGAAGGAAATGAAGCAATATCTATATTTGTTTCAGTGACTAATAAGCAAAAATAAAACTTCAGCTGTGATGCCATCCTTTTTAGAAATCAGACATATAATAAGCCACAGATTTATAGGATGTGGTCTAATAAACCTAAGAAAAGTTTCGTTTCCTCCTCACCAAAATGGTTCACTCCCTGTCTGTGCAACTAGCTTTGCAAAGTTAGCAGGCGTCTTTTTTTTTTCTTTAAATGTGTAAGTTGAGAGATTAATAAGCACCAGCTATAATAATAATGTGCCCCCAGTACACATGCACTCACACATGCTCCCTCCCTCCCATATCCCAATGTGAAATAAAAATGGCTCAACACTAGCAAAAAAGGCAGGTGACTCAAAACATCCACGGGACAGAGTCTGCCATCTTGTTCATCCCACCAGTGATCAGGAAAAATCTATACAACCCCTGAAAAGAGGAAAGCAGAGAATGAGGGAAGGATTCAGACAAAGAACTTTTTAAAAGGTTGCTTGCAGGGGCGCCCGGGTGGCTTAGTCGGCTAAGCGTCCGACTTTCGCTTAGGTCATGATCTCGCGGTTCGTGGTTCGAGCCCCGCGTCGGGCTCTGTGCTGACTGCCAGTTCAGAGCCTGGAGCCTGTTTCAGTCTGTGACTCCCTCTCTCTCTGACCCTCCCTGCTCGTGCTGTCTCTCTCTCTCTCTCCTAGAAATAAATAAAACATTAAAAAAAAAAAAGGTAAAAAAAAAAAAAGAGAGAGTACAAGAATCTTAAATTTAAAAAAAAATGAAAATAAAAAAAAATAAAAGGTTGCTTGCGAGCATTTCCGTGAAAATAGTACTAACTTTGCAATTACAGGAAAAACACTCTTATCTGAATGTACTTATGCCATGGGTCCTGCCCTATTATGGTCGCTATTAGACATGTTAATGGCCCCAATGTAATGACTGTGTGGCTAGCTTTAAAAGGTATGTGAATAGCTAACTAGAAAGAAGTGACTCAGGCCTGCCCAGGTGAATATTGATTTTCTTAGTCATAATTACTCAGTTGGTCTACCAGCTTTAATTCCCTGGAGGAGAGGGCCGAAGTGATAGACTCCAGCCGCCTTGCAAGCAAGGAAAGAGAGGGAAGATATTCTGAAAGTTAAATATGGCTGGGGTAGAAAGTATCCTGAGTGTGGCACTGGTAAATGCCTCAAAGCCACGCGATGTAACTTTGAATGTCCTGAGTCAAAAGCTTCCTCCCAGCCCCTGCGAAGGGAGAGTGCTGAATAGGACCCAACACATGTTCTTCAGCAAGTGGAAGATGGTGGGTATGGAAGACTCTGACCGTGGGCTGCTGCCATGGTCCTCATTTACAGCGGTGTTAAGGTTACGCCCTGTGCTGTACGGTCCTCGGCAGCTGCTATACTTCCCTGTGGCTCGCTTGCAAAACGGGATCACGCATGTCCCTCTTAGGCGTGTCGTCGGGTTCTGAAGACTTACTCTAAACTCAGGGCTTACAGGAAGCGCCTGGCCCGTAGGAGGCGCTGTGTTGGATCTCGCTCTGGTCAGTATTTCCCAGGATCTTGGTAGTTGCCCCTGGAGAGGCAGATGGGGCAGGTATGCCACCCCCATTCCCTCTTACAGACACACGGAGTGTGTCACAGAGGGGTGAAGCCCCTTGCCAACAGAGGGGAGGGAACGCTGGACTCAATCCTATGAGAGAGAGGGCGCAAGTGAGCTAGGGCAGAGATAGAGTGGAAGATAGAGAATCCCACAAGGGGCAGAGAGAGAGAGAAAGAGACAGAAGCACGACTCACCCAAAGCCAGGCTTAAACTCATGAACCGTGAGATCATGACCTGAGCCAAAGTCAGATGCTTAACCAACTAAGCGGCGCAGGCGTCCCCTGCTTCTAACTCCACTCTGGGCTGGGTTTCTGCTGTGCTGACCCAGAGCCACCTCGAGCACGGCCACGCTGGGGTTTTCGGATTGCACCCCAAACTCTGAAGCAGTGAGTCCTGCAAATAATACCTAACTGGCTTCCGTGAAAACATCTACGGCAAAGCATGCCCATCGCACGGACACACACTCTCAGGATGTGATTCCCCCAGAATCCTGAGTGTCTGTACCAGACGCCAGCAGCTCTGGCCAAGCCCCACGCTGTATGCTTCCGTTCGCTGGATGCTCACTGGATGCAGCCCCCATGTGAGTCCCCCTGGGCTGGCAGAGAAACTGAGACACAGAGCAGCTGGGTAACTTGCCGCAGTTCCCACAGACCATGAGTGGGGTCTGTGTGTCTGGCCTATTCATGATTTAGAGCTGTAGACCCAATCCTGGAGGCAGGGCACATCGGGGCTTGCCCCAGAAGGTGTTTCTGGGTGCTGAGGGCGCAGCTGAGGTATGACCCGTCCCTGGCATCAGAGATCTAACCGGTGCCTGCAGATCTCAACTTATAAGGAAGAAACCGCGTCTTTCTGTTTCATTTTCCTCATACTCAAAATGGGTGCCTGCTTCTCCTTTATCTACCTCATAACTCTGACCAAAGATTAATGAGTTACCATTTGCCAGGCGCTGGTAGAGGAAGAGCAATATGTGCGGTGTGGCTTTGTCATCCAGCTACACTCGTTAAAACCTGGGCCAGGGAGGGGCTGCTGAGAAAAGGCTTCACTCAGGTCGTGGGCTGTCACGCAGAGGGAGGCCTCCGTGTCCTGTCCCATCCAGACCCAGTAAAGAACACGGGCCTTATGCGTTCAAGGGCCCAGGAAATGGGAGTACAGCCACCATCACAGGCGGACAAGAGGGGGTTTCCAAAGAGACCAGAAACATCTTCAGTTTTACTTACATCTGGCCAAAGCGGGGGCCATCCCGTAGGCCGGTTTCCGCAAGACACCAACACATGGAGTTACTAACCAGATTTAAGACACGCCACAGTGTGCAGACACCCCCTTGGTGTTGGGTCAAGTGAGAAGAAGATGCAAAACTATAAAGTACGATTCCTAGTCTGTGGAACATTTTTAAAGTTTCAACACAGGGATGATGGAAAAGAAACACACCCAAATATTAAGGGATTATAAATCGGCAAAAAGACTGTGGGTGGTTATATTTTCTTCTATGTTTCTCTACCTCTACATGTTCCTTCCTTCTCTACCTCTACCTTTTGTTCCCTTCAAGGGCTGTTTACTACTCCTTACATGAAAACAAGCTTGTAAAAGTAGTTAGTACACTTTTTCTCTCTCTGAAGGCAAGATACACGCACACGTGTTATACATCACTCTACCCCTAGGGCTGTTCTCTGTCCCCGGGGTCCCCAACACGGCACCCAGCACATAGTAGGTATGCTATAAATGTTCTTAGAAGATAGAAGTTTCATTAATTGGCTCTTTCTCACTTTTCTTTTTAAAAAAAAAACTAGCATTAATACAAAATCATTTGCCATTTAGGTCTAAAGACTTACTTAAAAATTTTTTATCTGCATTGCCTTTCGCTTTTCTGAGAATGAAAGAACGTTCTACATGGTCTTTATGCTTTGAGACTACTAATTTGAAGAGAACTGTCACTCCCGAGCATGGAGCAATGTGAGGTATTGACACAGTATTGAATTATTTAAAAGAAATTAACAATGCTTCCTGTCCTTGGACAACCACAGCTGCGAGGCAAGCCATTCACAGCTGCCTCGGGAAGGTATCACTGCAGAGGACTGAGCTCTTCCCAGCGTCCTGAATTCTACAAGAAAATCTATAAGTTCTAAATAACTAAGAACAAAGGCAAAGTCGAGGTAATAGCTTCTCTTGCCCTGGGAGCTGTGAAACGTCCCAGGAAATTACTTCTTGGGGGTCAAGTCTAACGGGATAACATACTGCTCATCGCGGAAGCTGCCCGTGACAGTGGGCCAGGCAGCCTTTACCGGGAGCCAGCACCTTGGGTTCATGGGTGCACCACCCTCCACCCTCCTTGTAAACTGGCGTTCTTATGGCTGTGGGAAACCTATCAGTGATCAGAACACCCCAGACATCACGGCACCGGACCACGTGACGGCAGCCTGGAGGGAACTCAGGGGCCGTGGTGAATGCGCCCTGCCCTAGCAAGGGGTAAACTTTGGGCAGGTGGTTTTGATTCAGAGCTAGCTCATCTCATACCGTCATTCTGCTCCGAGACCTACCTCCAAACACCAGGGCTCCCCAACCTTTTGTAGGGAGTGGCTCCTTTTCATGTCCCTGAAGACTTGAGTGCTGACAGTGAAGTCTGAGGGGGGGTAGAGGTGCTGACAGTCATGTCCCTGAGTGCAGCAAGGGAGGGGGCGCTGCTGCCAGGAAGAAAGGGGGACAGAGTGAGGCTCGGGAGGGAGGGGACGCGGTTACCCAGGCATTCGCGGCCCCCAGCCTGACCTGCTTCCCTAACCCACACTTCTGCACAAACTCCAAGCACGGTTCCCAATGCAACCCCAGGACTCTTCCACCTCCCTGCCTTCCGGCTTGAGGCTCCCTCTAGCAACATCTTAAAGACATCCCTTCCCGCTGTCCCCACCTCTGCCCATCCTTCCCCCAGCGGACGCGGCTGCTCCTTGCCCTGAGCCAGCTGGCCAGCAGCTTCACTCTCTCTCTCTCACTCAACTTACCTTACTGAATCTTCTATGAATTTAACCATGTGGTGCTGCTGATAGTTCTACCCTACAAAACTGCGATTACATACGGCCCCACCCAATATCAGAGCTATCTGGGGATCTGTCTAGTCACCTTCTCCTCTGCCGGACTACCATTTCTGGAGAGAGACACCCACACTGACATCCTTGGGCCCCTGGAACAGATCTGGCAGCACACAAGTGTGTGTGCCCAAGAAGTGGGTGCTGTACTGAATCTCAGCCTGGCTGGTGCCCATCATGAGCGTGGCTTCCCTGACTGCCTACTCTGTTAGGGGCTTTAGACAGGAGTGTGCACCCCGTCCCGCAACTCCTCACAACCACCCTGTGAGGTAGGTGTCGTCATGCCCATCTTACAGAGGAGGAAACGGACTCAGAGACGTTAAGGAGCATGCCCAAGGTCACACAGCTAGTACATGGCAGAAGGGGAATATGGACCAGGTCTCGGTCGACTCATGGTGCTGCTGTGTAGACTCGTTCGCCTGTCCAGACATTTACCACCTACTCTGTCAACGGGAGAGAGAAATTAGGGGCAGAAAGAGACCCAGGGTCCAAGAAGGGCTATTTCGCAACAAAGAAATGGCATTCTGATTGTATTTTCAAAAGGAAAATGTCTACGCCCTTTGTATGGACGTGATGACTTCTCTACTCCAGTTTTTAAAAGGGTTTATATGAAGAAAAAAAATGCCATCAATAAATTCTTCACCCTTCTTCATCCTGAATAACAGAATTCAGGACTAAGAGCATGAGACAGAACTGAACACAAAACCTAGTATCTTATATTCTGATTTCATCAAATAGCAGCAGAATGAGCATAACAGATGCTAAAGACTCAGGAGACAGCAAATCGATGGAAATAAAGGACGAATTCTATAAACAGCCACCGTATTTCCACAACAATTTACATGGCCACCATATTACCTGGTCCTTCTGTAGTGGGGGTGGGGGGGGTCAGGTGGACTAAAACCATCCCAAAGCCACATGAACTCCCTGGATGGGCAGGGGCCGCATGGCCTGCATGCTGGCGCTGCTCCAGGGTCCTAGCTGCGTGCGTCTGTCCCTGCCCCGTCTCGGAAAGTTATCACTGCCAGAAGCCCCAAGGTCTGCCCCCCAGAAAGGGCAGCCCGAGCTCCCAGAGGGAGCCCTGGCTGCCCGTGCCCAGAGGTCTCGGGGAAACAGAACGCCCCACTCTGCACTTCCCCACGGCGCTCCTTTGTAAACAGGGACGTGAGTCATCAGGCAAGCAGGAGTCCATTTTCACGATCGGTGATCGGCCCAGCTTTACAACCAAGGTAATCTTATTCTGCCTTGTCACAGTGGTGACTCACCTTACTGTCTCCCACCAGAGGTGACACGGTTTAACCCTCCAACTGATCCTGGAAGGGACCCAGCAATCTGGGGGATGAAATCCCTGTTTGCACGCTCTGTCTTCTAACAACGGCGCTGAGAGCGAAGAGGCAACACCCCCAAGGGCAAGTGCCCCAGAGGAGTCTGGGAAAGAAGTGTATCTAAGGCTACCATAGACCATAGCATCTTTATTGTCTTCTCATGGCCTTCCCTCGGGTCTATACTCCCACAGGGACCTGTGCTTATGAGGACATATTACACAGATACAACACACACACACGCACACACACACACGCACGCACGCACGCACGCACACACCCCTCCATCTAAAACCTAGATCTGCTGTTCCTAGGAACCTCAGAGCTTAATCTGCAGGTCATTTCAACCAATTCTGGAGGAGCTCCTAGCTTTGAAATGTGTGACATTATCTCTTATTCCTTCCTTATCTTCTGGGCGTACCCAGCTTTTCTTTTTTTCTCGTTTCTTCAAATGTTCATTTCCAATCTTTTGACATGAACTAAAGTCTTCTAAGCCACTTCAAATTTTGGAGGGTAAAAAACCGGCTTCTAAACAAATTCAAATGTACACACAGCTACACAATCGTTTTATGCTGAGAAACAGCTCTAACCAAATCTCCCCTCAATAAACATATAAGTCATCAATAGATCCTAAGGATTGGAAAGCGGGCGTCCACTGAGTTTTCTGCTCCACATCCATTCATGCTTTCTCTGGTACCAGTACCCTTGACTTACTCAGGAGGTACAACCTCAACTCTCAAGTCATGTGGTTTGGGGTGCAGCCCTCAGTCCGGCTGTACTCAGCATATCATATCCCTGTCCAAAACCACTGGCTCAGAATTATGGGGGAAGGTAAGATCCCTCTGGACTTCAACCTGCCATCATGAGGTGACATCAGCCCAGAGCCAAGGAGAGAAATGGTGTCCTGGTAAATGGGACCCTGGATCCAGCCATACCTGATGCATGATACCTATGTCCTTTTTAGTTAGGAGTTTGGGGTCAATAGACTTATTTTGCTCACACCAGTTTGGGTTGGGTTTGGGGAGAGACAGAGAGTGAGCAAGTGAAAGAGGCATCTTGAGGGGCGCCTGGGTGGCTTAGTCAGTTAAGCGTCTGACTTTTGCTTAGGTCATGATCTCGCGGTTCGTGGGTTCGGGCCCCACGCCGGGCTCTGTGCTGACTGCCAGCTCAGAGCCTGGAGCCTGTTTCAGAGTCTGTGACTCCCTCTCTCTCTGACCCTCCCCTGCTCACGCTGTCTCTCTCTCTAAAAAAAAAAAAAGAAAGAAAGAAAGAGGCATCTTGACTGGAGTAGTCTAGTCACCTTAGTCAGACTGGTGACCTCAATAATTGTCCATTCACAAATCAAGGGGTAATGTGGAAAGAACTGGAGACACTTCAGGAAAAGTAAGAGAAGGCCTCGTGAGTTTCATGTTCCTGCTACGATGAGGAGACTGTTCTAAGGCGGTATTTTGGAACAGGCACCCGGCCCTTTTTGAAATAAGAATGAATGTGGCTCGCAGCCTGGGACAGGGAGAGGGGCCCTGAACGACAACACCTACGGGAACTGGCGCTTGGCCCTCCTGCTCCCCTAGTGTCTCCGAGGTCCCAGGCTACGCTGGCCTAAGATGTGGTGTTCAGAAAGCAGGAGCGATGAACATAGAACGGCACCAGATGGGCCTCCCAGCTCTCTCCAGAGGCACTGTGACAGAGGATTTCAAAAGACGCGTTGCGTCTGGAGAAGGTGAAGGCATGAAGCTGGGGCATGTTAGGAGAGAAGGCAGGCGGAGCGGGTGGTGGCTTTCATTCCCACTGGTGACTCAGTACCTGATTACACGGTGTGCTGACCAGTTCTGGGCCACGGCCATACGAGTCAAGAATCAAGACGTGTCACCAAAAAAGTTGTGGCGGTATCTGTGCATTCTACTATTTTGTTTCTTTATGAGCTTATAGGTCCTTCAACAAGTGGTTGGGCAACATTCAAATATTAATGCAGCAGAATGGAACCCAATGAGCTAGAAAGTACAATTTGCTTTGCCAGGAAAAATAAAAAAGAAAGGAGTGTAGAAGGAGCTGAAAAGCATTTAAAAAAACAAAAACCAGAAAAAATATGAAAGCCTCCCCCGAGATAAAGATTTTGTATGAAATAATGTTATTCAGACCCAATTTGGCCAAGAGCTGCTTTTGGCTGTTGGGACAATTGTGAGCCCACCGCTTAGAACAAAGAAGACAGAAGTTTTAAATTCTGTCTCTGAAAAGTTTGATGTAGTCATTAATTTTGTATGTCGACCTGACTGTGCCACACGGTGCCCAGATACTTGCTCAAACGTTATTCTGAGTGTTTCTGGGTTTCAGGACAAGTTCCACATGAAAACTGACAGACTAAATAAAACCGATGCTCTCTGTAATGTTGTGGGTGGGCCTCATCCAATCAGTTGAAGGCCTGCGTAACAAAAGGCTGATTCTCCCCGCCAAAGGAGGAGGAACTCCTCCTTCTAGTATGGCTGCCTTCAAATGGAGCATCAGGTTTTCTATGCCGTCAGACTCAAACTGCAACCTTAGCTCCTCCGGAGTCTCAAGCCTGCCAGCCTCTGGACATGAACGACAGCATCTGCTCTCTTGGTGCCCAGGCCTTCAAAAGCAGACTGCACTCCATCATAAGCTCCCCATGTCTCCAGCTTCCCAACTACAGATTTTGGGACTTGCCTGTCTTCAGGCATGTCGGCCTTACAATTAACCTCCTTACACACATGCGCACACCTATCAGTTCTGTTTCACCCTACTATATCTGGGTTGTATTTTTTTTCTGTGCTTTCTCTCCCAAGCAAGAGCAAAAGGATTATTTGTGGGTCTCTAAAAGAAACCAGAAGTGTGAAATGAAATCGGTCTTAGAAATCATGTAATCAAATTCTTTTATGATTTTATTTTAAATGTCTACGTCTAGACATAAAAGGACCAGGCCAGGACTACACAGAAAAGAACAAAGCAAACCCCAGACTTTAAGAACTGGGAGTTCAGGGTTCTATGTAGACCATGGAAGAATTGTATTTTTGTAACTGCAGCATCTTTGGAGGAATAAGAAATCCGCTTGAGAGAAAAGCACTCGCAAGAGCCATTCCATTAAAGAAGCAAACTGGCAAAATGACATTTTTTTTTTAATTGTGAAGAAGGTAAAATCCTCATCTCTCTTCATCACGGATTCACATAATAACATATGAATACAAACAAGGACACCAGAAAATAAGGACACCTTCTATCCAACCGTCCAACCGGATAAAGCAAAGCCAACGTACACATTCGTGACCTTGGAAAGAGAGTTCAGGTCTGCACAAGTCACGCTGTTCTAGCGTTAAACTCCATCAATAATTCTCACCTCTTGAAGGTGAGGTAACTTTGGTGGGAACTAATTACATTTGAAATATATTGTCAAACAACTTAACACAGATGCAGAGAAAACTGTAATCAGAGCCACAAACAAGCCATCATTTTTGTCATTCAAGGTAAAGCCAGACCATGACACGATCGCTGACGTGGCAGGTGGAAAGTTAACATCTTTTGTTCATGATTATGTTTCAAAACTGTGAGCGTATGTGAATAACAAAGTGTGAGCGTCTACGCCAGGTGCACATGTGTGGGCACATGTGCATGTACGTGCATGCATGTAGAGGGAGGCAGGCGTCATCGAATATGGAAGACAACGGCCTATAGTCAGGAACGGCTAGCGGCCTGTCACGGACTGAGACTCTTCCCGCGCCATTGTAAGTGTCTCTGAGTCACACTGCTCGGAGCTGGCATGGGGTAAATCATGATCACTATCCCTACATTCAAGGGATGGAGAAATGAAGTCAGCCTTGACCCTCAGGGACCACACTGTAGTGAGAAAGACCAGGATCCAACTGAAAAGCAAAATAGGATGGACACCGAAGAAATTAGTGTCAGGTGCATCCCTACCGTCACCTTTTTACGGAGCACGGTTCACCTCTTCACCTCAGCACAGAAAGACGCAGGGCCTCGGAGTCACTGCCATCCCCCGCTAGCTAGCCGTGTGCCCTGCGTTTCTGAGGCTCGGTTTGTCACGTCGCTTGAGGGTGCCTTCTAAGGGCCCTGCCTGCCACCAACATATGCTCCCATTCTACAGGGCTCGCAGAACACAGGAGGGAAACTCATGAGGTCCTCAAATGGCTCTAAGTACAAATCCACTGTGCCTGAATTTCTGGACATGGCCATTATATAACAAGAGGGGACAGTTACTGAAGAAAGTTATATCTATCCAAGGAGAAAAGGCAACACGTGACAATAAAGCTGTCTTTACGAGATAAAAGCTTCACATGGCCCAGAAAAATATTTTAGGGATATGGTATCACGAATGGGGATTTGAAGCAACAGTTCAAAAGATGCTTATTGGTTAAAAGAAAATTTTGCCAACCTGCTTTGGTTCCTGGGAGAAAAAAAATACTTCGAAATAACAAACATGGAAAAGCTGGAAATAAAACATATATATGTTTTTTCATTACAGTATCATAAGCAATAAAGGGAAAGTGAGTATAAAATAGTTTATTAAACTGCTTTGGATTCTGTGTCTCCCTCTCTCTCTGCACCTTCCCTACTTTCTCTCTCTCTCTCTCAAAATGAATAAATCTTAAAAAAATAAAAGTTTATTAGAGAGTTTAGGATAAAGTAAAAATAACTTACTTAGGTAATTTTGAATAAAGGAGATACTTTTATTTTTCAGCTGGTATTCACACCAAAAGAGTTTGTTTTAGGTGAAGGCCAAGGCTTTCCTGGGACCTAAGGTAGTAACCTCAAATGGCTAACCTTAATATTGGTAAATTAGCCATGGCACGTAAAAAAATGAAGTTCTAACGGACATTGCTGGAACGCTCAGTGAAGTCCTTTCCGAGGCCACCCCATTCCCTGGAAAGCCAGACGCTAGCAGGGTGCCAGTACGTCGCTCCCATCTGCTTCCGCAGACAATGAGGTTCCGCGGTGACCCCAGCACACGGAAAGTGAGGCTTCTCCCTGCAATCAGCCCCCACATCCATTATCCGCATAGGGATCTGAGAGTCCCTGGCCCTAAACATGTAATCTCTCCGGACAAACAAAATGCCAGGGGGCTCAAAAAAAAAAACCATGCTCAGCAATTAACTTTGAAAGAACAGGAGTTGATCACAAGGGTAGACGTAAAACCTCAGCCCAGCTGCCTTACCCAACAACGACTGCTGGGGAGGAGCGAGAGGCAGAAGCTCACGTCCAAGAACCACAGGCTGCAGGAAGCTGTGTGAATCCAGCTAATGGAAGATATCTAATATTGTGCCTTTAATGAGATTCCTGCTACAGGGAGGCTCCTTGTCCCAGATCAGCCTTTGGGAAGGAATGCGGGTCCGTATCATGCCACTTTGTACCCTGAGCAGCACGGCGTGGACTCCAGGACGCCAGGGGAAGGGAAGGGCTGACTAGCACCTGTGTTGTCTACCAGCCAATCCTCTCCTTAAAAACCAATGCAGCTCATGGGAGCACCTGGGTAGCTCCGTGGGTTAAGAGTCCGACTTGGGCGCAGGTCACGATCTCGTAGGTCATGAGTTTGAGTCCCGCGTCGGGCTCTGGGCTAACAGTTGGAGCCCGAAGTCTGCTTCGGATTCTGTCTCCCTCTCTCTGCCCCTCCCTGGCTTGTGCAGTCTCTCTCTCCTTCTCTCTCTCTCTCTCTCTAAAATATAAAAAACCAATACAGCCCCTAGGAAAGCAGTGTTGATAAGCAGCACGCCCCTCCCCTATCGATGGAGACCAAATGTTTTAAAATGCAAATAACAGGTTTCTGGAACAGCCCTGGAATCTCTCCTGGAAATGTTTCATAATTCACATCTTGTTAGCCACAGGAGCCCCAATTACATTTCCTCTTTTCTCATTTCCACTAACCAATTATTAGCATTAGATACCATACTATTTTCTGCTAATATGTTTCCTGACAACATCAAACTCCGGAGGGTCTTCTTGGTGCAATAACTGAGCAAGTGTGCAAATGAGGGCGGATTTATGAGAAAATGTTATTTAATCCTTCTCGGTGTTTATGAAAGCAAACTATTTCCATTGAAATGCATGATACTAACTGTACAAAAATTTATTAAACTGACATAGTTTTGGGGGGGGGGATTCTCCCCAAATATTATGAGAGGAGGGATCACACTGGAAGGATATAAAGATATAAATATTCAAAAGCAGCGGATTCCTGCAGGCAGGACCGATCCAGACACCGTCTCATTCAGAATGGGAAAAGGTGCACAACAGTTTGGGTTGAGGCTCGCGAGCTCCATTCGCTAACATCCCTGGTTCCAAGATGACACCGGCTCCTTTCTGTCAGCCCCAGAGAGAATCACACTCTTGTCAGTCAGGTAATTTGAGTGGCCTCCACGGCGGTCACTGGGCACATGCCCAGGACAGCCACAATGGGCCTAAGGGCCATGGTGACGCGGCAAGAGGCAGAACTGCTTTTCTCACAGTGGACCTCGCCTGGTCAGCTGCTCTGTGAGTCCACATCAGGGTAGAGAGAAGCCTGGGAGGGGCGCCTGGCGGGCTCAGTTGGTTAAGCGTCTGACTTCGGCTCAGGTCATGATCTCGTGGTTCGTGAGTTCGAGCCCCGCGTTGGGCTCTCTGCTGTCAGCACAGAGTCTGCTTCAGAGCCTGTCTTCCTCCCTCTGCTCCTCCCCCTCCTCCTCCCTCTTTCTCAACAAAAAAAAAGAGAGAGAGAGAGAAAAAACCTTGAGAGGAAAACAAACCCGTGTGTGTGTGTGTGTGTGTGTGTGTGTGTGTGTGTGTGTAAGGCAACAGAGACAGCACACACGTGGCCTGGAGGAGTCAAACCATCTTATTCCTGTTTCTTCCCACCACTAAGTGGATGGACCCACCGACAGTATAACAACCACAGGGTCTCACTCAGATGGACCTGGAACACCACCTAATTTTCAGGGTTCTCTCAAAGACCATTAAGGGGTTCCCTGCTTCTTAAAGTGAAGCTCAGCTCCGACGTCTAACATGTGCAGGCAATAAAGAAAGCCAAAAAAATCACATCCACCTTGAAAAGTTTCTCCTCAGAGTACGTAAGGGACATCAATGCCAAAATCAGTAGTGGAGGCCAGCGATCAGAAGTGATTATGAGGCAGCTGCCCCAGGCTGGGTTCTACCCCGAGCAGAGAAACTCTGCCCTCAGCCCCACCAAACCACGGCATGCACGGCAGCCGGTGTGGCAAATCTGGACAAAGTGTATTTTCCTATCTCCAGCGTGCAAACATACCTGGGCCTCTAAATATTTACACCAGGTAAGACCGACAACCCAAACATTAACAAGCAAGCAAACCGCATATAAGACAGACAGACTCCCCAGGCTGGAAATAGCCTCAGCTGATCACAATCTTTTGGATGCTATTTGAGTGATTAGCACCAGAGGAGAAAATGAAGACAAAAGAGATAGTACTATCAGGGACGCGCTGGAGATAATGTCTTAATACTTGGCCAACCCACAGAAGAGGCCACCAGCAATAGTTTACTACTTTGACAGATGAAAAGCCTTGAGCTTCAGGGAGACCATGAACTGTACGGTCATATTTACCCAGTATTTGGTTCCAGGTAGACTCTGTAGAGGTTAGCATTTGCTCAAATGTGAATTTCCATAGACTTGGAAATCTTTGTCCTGTAACAGTATGTAGCATAAAAGCATTAAAAAACAAAACAAAAAACCAAAACAAACAACGGGGATAATTTTGTAAATTAAAGCAAATATCGTCTAGCCTGTATTTTTTAAATTCTGAAGTTTACCATCAGCTGATGAACAGATCAACACAATGAGACCTATCTGCAGAACAGAATATTGATTATAAAAAGGCAATGAAATACTGACAGATGCTCCAACGTAGATGAATCTTGAAAACATGCAAAGTGAAAGAAGCCAGTCACAGAGGACGACATACTGTATAATCCCGTACATACGCATTGCCAAGAACAGGCAAATCCATGAAGATGGAGAGTAGATGGGGGGATGGTAGATGCACTGGGGGAAATGGGAATGATATTCTTAGGTATGGAGTTTCTGGGGCGCCTGATGGGCTCAGTGGGTTGAGCATCTGACTTTGGCTCAGGTCATGATCTCACGGTTTATGAGTTCGAGCCTCGTGTCAGGCTCGGTGCTTACAGCTCAGAGCCTGGAGCCTGCTTCGGATTCTATCTCTTCTCTCTATCTCTCCCCCTCCCCTACTCACACTCTGTGTCTCTCTGTCTCTGTCTCTCTCTCCCCCTCCCCTACTCACCCTCTGTCTCTCTCTCTCTCTCTCTCAAAAATAAATAAAAATCAAACAAAAAAAATTTTTTAAATAGGTATGAACTTTCTTTTGGGGGTGATGAAAATGTCCTAAAATTAACTGTGGTGAACGTTGCAAAACTGTGTAAATACACCAAAACCCCTCAAATTGTACACTTTCAATGGTGGACGATACAGTATGTGAATAAACTTATTTTTAAAGAATTCTGATCTTTCCATTGGCATAATTGCCACGATCTTATCTCTAACTGCTTTTTATTTGAATTCTGAGCACACTTCATTTGAGACCAATACACAACTCTGGGAAAAAGGCAGGATAAGAATTATTATTCCCATTTTACAGGAAGCAGAGGTCCAGAGAGCTTTTATTTTCTTTCCACTGGCTGGCTAGGTTTCCACAGGGCACAGGGAGGAGTGTAAATGAGGGAGGGAAAGGGTGGGGTCCTAGGCATATCAGCCCCCAAATCAGGGAGGGATCAATAGCCAGCTCTTGCCGGATGTCTAGAAATTTATTATGGTTGCGTCATACATACATGCTATTAAACAAAAGGCATTTGAAAATGGCACCTGGATTACTGGAATGCAGTTTTCTCAACAGCATGAAATTCAGGTGAAACAATTTAGCTCAAAAAGCAGGGGAGGGGGGAAGAGTCGTTTCTTGAGTTGGTATCTGGTAGGGTGAAAATACACCCAATTAGATGTGGCCATATAATTTTCACATCAAACATCCTGTGCTCCCGAAGGCAACTAATGGCACATACAGCTTGCTGTGTATTTTCCCAAGTTTTCAAGAGCAGTGACAGCCCTCTTCAACAAAGCCGTTTAACGTAACAGAAGGTTAAAGTGGGAACCACAAACACTTGCTTTTCTTAATTTACACCTTTCATTTACTTCCCCAGAAATGTCATGGAGGAGCCACGAAAAATTTATGATGTACTGTCAATAGAAGGTTCCTTTTAAGAACAGGATTTAGAAAGCAGACTGAATTCTAGAACGTAATCTGGAGCTACACCTTTAAAAACAAACAAACAAACAAAAACTTTTAGGTATTCTAGGAGGAGCAAGATGATTTGTTTTGGGTCTCTCACTTGAGAAAAACAGAAGAGGATTATATGAGCGGGAGACTAGGGTTTGGAAGGTTTCAAGAATGCAAATGTACTGCCTTCCTTCCCGTGCTCTCTTCTGCTAACCAGGAAGATCTAAATAAACCCACTGCTGGGTCGCAGCAAACAAACCATGGCTCAAGGGACTATTCTCTGTGTCGCAGACCTTTTTGAAGCCTGAGAAGCTACTAGTTTTTAGCTCATGTTCATATAGTTCTAATGTTTATTGCTTTTTTAAAGAATACTCTAATAAACCACCAATTTTAAGTACATAAAGCAATTGGCAAAAAAACAACAACAACAAAAAAAAACCACACACACACACAAAAACCAAAAACGAGAACTTAAAATGTATACCTGCAAATTGGTATGTCACTTATATCAAAATACTCTTTCCCATACCTGAGCCTGTGCTTTAGTTTCAGGAGGGAGGCTGCTCAATAAACACTTAGGTTAGAGCAGGATTTCTCAACCTCAGCGCTGCTGACATTTGATCGTCCTTTGTGGTGGGGGCTGCCCTGGCAGCATCTCTACGACCCACTAGATGACAGTAGCATCCCCTTCCCAGCTGTGACAACCAAAAACGCATCCAGACATTGTCAAAGGTCTCCCGAGGAGCAAAATCACCCCAGCTGAGAACCAACGAGCTACAGGTAACTGGCCTGAAAATATTCCTCTGGCATGAACTGACGTAGAGGCTCTCGCCTGAAAAGGTACCCAGATCACCGTAGCAGGAACAGCAGAATCATCCAACCCTAATCCAAATCCTCAAACAGCGATCAGGAAATGCAGCAAAACATGGTGATGCAAACGTCCCCATGTGCCCCTCAGTGACTAGTGTGTTGCCTTCGGCTACGTCCAAGATCCTCGGGAACCATACAATGATTTTAACACTGTCCCCAACACTGTCATTTATAAACGTATGAAGCGACAGTACTAGGAAGATCAGTATGCGCCCCAAGGTGGAAGGAAGGGGTTCCAGTTGTGTTTAGATCTCTTTAAAATCACAGAACTTTAGTAATCTGCTGATCTATAATAAATAAGCCAGTCCCTCAAGAAAACTCAAACGAATCCCTTTCCAGAGTGTGAGGAGTCTGTTGGTAGCCAGCTGGCAAAACAGTGACATTTTTACCTCTCATATCCTTAATGAAAGAATCCAAACTATAAAATAAAAAACTGAAGCCCAAGTCTAATTTATAATTCTAGAATGTTCTCCATGAAGTGAGTCCAAGGTCACATTTTGTGCTCAAGGAAGAGAGAGGCACTAGCATCAACACCCTCGCTGACCTTTGAGGGATTAGTCAAACTGACCAGCCACGGGTAAATACTCCCCTGCCGACCAGCCACGGCCAGCTCACCAGCGATGGGACACGGGGCTCAAGAGCAGCACTGGATGCAGGGGTCCGAGCCCCCGGAGCCTCTGGTCCAGAGCACAGAAATGCTACAGTGCATCCTCATTCCTGGGGTGTGGCTTGTTTTCTGGATGCCGTGCCAGCAGCTCCTGCCCCGAGTCGTCCAGGCCAGTGGGATGGGCGGCAGTCTGGCTCAGTGACTCATGCCCAGGGCCGACAGGTTGGGAGGCTTGCGAGAATGGAAACGGGAGCCGGAAGCAGCTCCGTTGGGAAGAGCTGAGAACATCTTGTGACCGTTGAAACCCAAACATTTTCGTGATCGCATCAAAACCCGGGCTTTCAGGGTTGACAGTAAGCACAATGATAACTCGACAGTTTCTCCTCTACAGGCCCCAAGAGGTAGGTGAGGGAGCCTGGGAACTCGGCTTTCTGTCAGAGCTCTAGGCTGGAAAGACGCCTGCTTCAAGGACACAGAGACACCACCCCTGCCCCCGCCAGGTGACAGGGTAGGACCATAGGCTGCCTTGCACTTCCATCTGCACCCAGGCCACCTGGCTCTGCCCTATGGCCACACGGCTGGGCACCAGCATCCTAGGGGCTACGCCCACCTCTGGGGACATCAACAGTGTAGTCACTCTGGCTCAGAGGCTATGTTCTTCGCTCAGCACTTCGCGCCTGAATTTGTTAAGGAACCTCAAGAACTCTGGTCTCTGCGTTTTTCCCCTAAGATACCAGGAAAGGTCTTGGACCCAGCGCCAACCCCCACATCACCACCACGACGTATACAGCGAGGCACACTGTCTGTTCTCTTTCCGCCCAAAAGGTAGGCAGAAAACAGCAGATGGCTAGAGGTCAAGGCAAGAACCAAGCTCCGAGCGCTCACCAAGTCACCCACTATGAAATAAAAACTTGTCCTATTCCACTGCCAGCTTTCCAAGCAGGAACAACATTTGTCTTGGTTCCTTTTATTTAACTGGTTTATAAGCAAGCGTGATTTGAAAAGCACTTTGCCCACCCATTAACAGCCATTTGTCTGCATGGTCATTCCCCCCGGGGAGCGGGGCTGAGGGAGGGGCACACGGCTGCCTTCAGTGACCACCCAGCCCCAGGCCAGCCCCCCGACAACCACAGGAAGCCACTCATTTTGGAAGAGGGGACAGTCCTGGTGCAACCGGCCTCATACAGTTCACAGCATCGCTGAGCCAGGCCGGCGAGGACCAACCTCAGCAAGACAGGCCTCTGGCTCAGTGGCTGTCAGCTCACACGCCAACCAGCACTGCTGTCTCGGGCTCAGCTTGGGTTGCAGTTCAGGCACCAGCAAGGCTTGATCCGGTGCCAGTCTCAACACTGATAACACTCCTTACAGCCGCTGCAGCCGGAACAGAGAAGGTGAAAGCCTCCCCCATCCACAGGGTGAACCAGGGGAGAACATCAGGGCAGGGGTGAGGACAAGCAAGGGAAAACAAGGTTTCTGAAACTCCCCTGAAGTCCTTCGGCACTGAGGGGCTGGGGACCACATCTCCACATCTGCTCTAACATCACAAAACCTCACAGAAGTCAGACCCTCCAGCTTCTCCTGCCCAGCACACCTTCAAAGCAGGTCTTGAACATGGAGGTGAATGCCAGGGAGCCTCATTCCCAACCCGCCTCGGGCAGCAGGGAGCCCTCTCCCTCCTGACACTGGAGCCACCAGGTATTAAAAGGAAGGAGTGTGTTGTGTTCCATGCAAGGCCCACATCTAACCCACTAAGCGTTCCCATACTAATTCCAGCATCCTCGTAGTCAACCGTTCGCCTGGGTGTTCCTACCGTCTGGCCTCTTGTGGCACACAGGGTCACGAGACAGCGTGGCAGGAGGCAAAGGTCGTGAAATTCAAGTAGACCAGGGCGTCAAGAAGATTGCATGGCCAAGCTTGCATCAATAGCTTCCCCACTTCTCTAAGTGAAAGGCGCAATCACAAAAGACCCCACATCATAGGATTCCATTCACATGAAATGCTGAGAACAGGCAATTCCACAGACATGGAGAATCCAGGAGGGGCTGTCTAGGCCTGGAAGGAACTGGGGGAAATGGACATGGAGGGCCGGCGCGGGGGCGGGGGTGATGATGCACAACTCTGGATATAGGACAGCCATGGACACTTTAATGGGTGAATTGTATGGTCCATGAATTATATCTCAATAAGACTACTATAAAAATAAGTTTCCTCGCTTAAGCCAAAGCAAACAAGGGCTTCCATCTTTCCCTGATTGAGAGATGCCTTTAAAGAACTGTTGGGGCAGGGGACGCCTGGGTGGCTCAGTCTTGACTTCGGCTCAGGTCACAGTCTCGCAGTTTGTGAGTTTGAGCCCTGCACTGGGCTCTGTGCTGACAGCGTAGAGCCTGTTTGGGATTCTCTCTCTCCCTCTCTCTCTGCTCTTCCCCTAGGCTCTCTCTCAAAATTAAATACATAAACACTTAAGAAACTAAATAAAAATAATGTGCCACCGTGGGGACTACCAGTAAAGACAATCTGGAAGGTCCTTAGAATGTAACCTGGGTAAGTTAGGGACGTGCTAGAGACTCGGGTGCCTCATGTGGGGGCAATGGTATCTACTCTATAATGTCATGAGGATTCCATTTAAAGAGGCCTGTAAAGGGGCACCTGGGTGGCTTAGTCGGTTAAGCATCCGACTTTCGCTTAGGTCATGATCTCGCGGTGCGTGGGTTCGAGCCCCGCGTCGGGCTCTGTGCTGACTGCCAGCTCGGAGCCTGGAGCCTGTTTCAGTCTGTGACTCCCTCTCTCTCTGACCCTCCCCTGCTCACGCTATCTCTCTCTCTCTGTCTCTCTGTCTCTGTCTCTCTCTCTCTCTCCTAGAAATAAATTTAAAACACCACAAAAACATTTAGGGGAAAAAAAAAGAGGCCTGTAAAGAGCTTAGTGCAGGGGACACGGTAGGCGCTGGAGAGAATGCACGTCTAAGAGAGAAAGGCCCGCTTCCACTGAGAAGAAAAGGCATCGACCTTCACCCGAACCCTGTTGCTCTTTCCAGTATACTTTCCTCACTTTCAGTGTAAGACTCTGTCCAACTTAAAAAATAATCATAATTTGGAAACTAATTTGACAATAAACCACTTGTAAAAAAAAAAAAAAAAAGCTACAACTGAAAAAAAAATAATCATAATAAAAGCCCAAGGTTTGGGAACTCTATGAAAGCTGTACCTGCAATGGTAGGTCCTAAAACTATACGATACAACCATTCCTAGAGGGCTGTCCTCTCAGAAGACCTTGCCCTAGTCGGCAGATGGGCCACAGCAAACAGCCCGGGGGTGACGCCCACAATTATACTGGATTCTAGAAAAGAAGGTGTTATAACCACCTTAGCTCAAACAGTTTAGCACTTACGGTCTCCTTAACAAGGGAAGGGAGAAAATTAACAAGAACATCTAGTAAATACCAAAGAGATGAAAACTTCACACCACTCATTGAGTGCAAGCTTCAACTGCTAATTAATAACATTTTTAAAAAGTGACTGACTCCTGCAAATTCCCCCAGAGACCTCTCTAACACCAGTCAGTCATCTGATCTAATAGGAGCTGCCATCTTCTTACATGACCGCCTTGCTCTTTTGGCCTCGTTGACTGATCCAGAAATAGCACCAGACCCAAGCCAGAATCTTGCCCCAGAACTTTTTCTCAGTAAATCTGGGGCAGGAGTGCCATCAACCTTCAACTGAAGGCAAAAGCCCATGATGCTACCCTTTCTCTGGACCTTCCCAACTAAAAGCTGCAATAGAAAAAAAAGAAGACAAGGAGAGAGAAGGGACACACTCACAAGTGTCCAATTACTCCATTACAGGAGGGTTTTTTTTTAGGTTTTAAAGCAAAGGGGACAGGATTCCAGAGTAAGTTTTCTACAACACATAGGTAATAACGAACGGGGCCAAAACCGTTGGCCTACCTATCTGGCTCCGAAGTCTTGGTTGGTCCGTTCTCGTACAGCATTCCGAGCTACTGCCCCTGTTCAAATGTTCTGCCCTGAATGAGTTCCCAGAGCATTCACTGAGGCCCTTCGACGTTTCACAAGGTTGCTCCAAAATGTGCACGTGCACATTCAAACAAGTCAGCTGCAAACACAGACGGTGCCTTCTCCCACATAAGCACCAACATGATTAAATGTGGACTCCTGGAGCCTTGTGTCTTCGTGTGTGACCACACACATGTGGGCACAGCCCCCACCACCCACCTGGCCACCACAGTTCCATCATAGAGATAGCAGAACACAGGGCTTCTACACCACAGATGTTAAAAGACAAGGAAGACACCACACCCACACCATCTCTGAAGAATTTATGTTCAGAACCCGGCGCTGGAAACTTGCAGATGGACCTCGCCACTGAAAGTATCAAACGTTGCCTCAGCTAGTATTCTCCACAGCGGGTGTCATAAGGAATCTCCACCAGGTTGACTTATCAGCCCAGGCAGATCTCAATGGTAACAAGCAGATGTGAGAATGGGTGAAGGAGATGCCCTTGGTGAATACACTAAGCCCTGACTGTATACACAGTCTCTCGATAAGCACAAGATGGTACCAGTCTACTTATTAGGCACGTCCCAAGTCCATCTGTGAATAATGGGAGTGTTCACAGTTGTCTGGACTGCCCCAGCACATCCTCCCAGAAGGCTCCTCTGACTCAGGCAAGCAGAAAGAAACAAACCTCTGTTACAGACACACGTCCCCCTCTGAGCTAGACATGCTGTTGGTAGTGCCTACCACACCCATCGCCCACTTCTAAGGGGGTCTACCCCAGCCTGGGCTGCATACTCCACCCCACGTGACAGCCCCTCCCTGCTAACTGGACCAGAGGTGGCATCATACCCAAGGACAGCCCGCCAAGGCTGGACAGTGGTCAGTGATGTCAACGGGCACAGACACGCCATCCAAACAAGGGTGAATGGGGGCCAAATCCTTATTCTTGGTTTTTTGGATTTTTCTTGTTTTCTGTTTTTCCTTTGTGTATGTGTTGTTGTTGTTGTTGTTGTTGTTTAATTGCTAACTCAGAAAGAACTGGAAGCCAAAGGCAAAGGGATAAAAAGAAGGAATCTGCAAGGTGAATTGGCCAAGGTGGAAGCGAGGGCGGAGGCTAGGCAGAGCGGGGCTGGCCCACAGGCGGAGAGGGCCAGAGCAGGCACACAAAGACGAGAAGAGAGGCAGTGAAGGCCTGAGTGTCACGCAACTCTACTGCTGAGATGCTGCAAACAGCCAGGGGTCCAGAAGACACCCTATTTCCAGGCCTTCCAGAGCCCACTTGCAGCAACACCTTTTCGCTGTGAATCCTGTCTGTATCTTCGCAAGGGCAGGATGCCGAGGCAGAGTCTCTCTTTCCAGATTCCATGGTAGTCTTATAATAAAACTGGACGTGACTCACAGTAACCCAATGGCATCTCCGTACTCCCCAGGGCCCACGTCCCACTGCTCTTCCCAACGTCCGGGATCACTCGCAAGGGCTTCTGGGTAAGCACCATTCAGGCGAGCCAATGTCTGGCTAAATAAATAAGTCTCTGTCAACTGTGAACAGTGAGCAAGGGCACACAAAACCTTTTTGTACAAAAAAATCACTGCATTTTACTCAGTCAGAGCATTATATCCAAAATGGGAAGTTGGTGTAAGCCTCATCAACCTTTTTCCTTTTTTTTTTTTTTTTAAGGAGAGTTAAATCTAGACTGTTTTCACATGTGATAAATGGTCTCCCAGGACTGTACCCTCTCAGTAGGCTTAATAAGGCACTTAAGATTTAAAAAAAATAATAACTTTCTGAAAGGGACTTCAGAGTTTAACTGAAGTCCATAAAGTTATATTAAATGTCATGGAGGAAGACTTGTACCCAGTTAAAGAGGTTTTTAAAGGGTACCCAGAGATTAAAAAGAGAAAAACAATTAGGAAAAATCCCAGTTCTCAAAGATTATGAGGCTCTATTTTATTTTCCACTTTCTGGTCACAGCAGAGGACACAGATCATTGGATGTCTAAGTTTCCAGGCTATAACGGACCAAGAAAAATCATACATAACCACCATTGCTTCCTTTTAACCCATGAGGTTAAACATGTGGAGACCTGGCCACGATCACACGGCCAGTTTCTGGTAAGACTAACGCGAAGACCAGGCTCACTGGGTCTGAGCCTGAGGAACCGTTCCTTTTTGCCCTGGAATTTAACTTTCAACACATTGAAACTTTCTGTGAAATCTAAACATAATTACATCAAAAACCTAGCCCTACTTCTTATGAAACCTAACAGAAAAATATACTGCTCCTCAGAAGCAGTGCTTCTCTCCACAAGAGAGCCTTGGCAACAGAGAAAAATTACAACGGAGCATTTCTGGGGAGGAAAAGAGGTACAAAGAAGTTTGTGGATAATAAAATCACTTCCAACCCAAACTGACCCACATTTCAAAGTCCAGATCCAATTAATCCGACATTAGTCAAGACATTAGTCAATTCTGTGCTGCAGCCCAAGCATTTAGAAATTTACTTTGGGCTGAGTACTACCAGAAAATTCCTCTGCCAGTGGTCTGCAGTTCATTTCTTTGTATGACAACCTCAATGCCCAGAACTTCAGTCCTTCTGGAGCCCAACCTACAGGCTCTTAACTGGTGGATTTAGTTCAAGGTCCTCAAAGTATATATCATTGTCCAATTCACATAATATGTTAATAACCACGGGCTATTATGTTGATTTATTCAAAACCGCTCACAGCAGAAATGCATATTCTTTGGGCCGTTCTTCCACTGTACGTTCAAATGCATCACACTTACAGTAAGGTTAATGCGTGGTGCCCATTCTTCCCAATAGAATACAAAAGAACGGCAGTACATTAAATGCTCAAATATCGTCTTCTGATGAGCCTCTGTATTCATTGTTCCCATTCATGCCGCAGCCCGACTCCTTCCAAAGGAGAGATGGGCTACAGAGAACAGAGAGGTTGGTATGTGGATAGGCTTTCGATGGCGTGTTTATGGAGAAGCCAGCTTTGCATAGCAGCCCAGCCTCGTCACCTATCAGTATTGCCAGCAACCCCCTTTAATGGTCAAAAAGGATGTGAGAACTTAGGACTGTAGAATCTTCATCAACAGAATCCTGCAAATTTGGTCTGCATGATCTTCTAAGTGATGATATCTGGCCTGGTCATGTCCAATGACACTCTGGTTTGCCTTCACTCTTTCCATGCAGCTTAAGAATCCTGTGCCCTTATGGGATCAAAAGTGGGTTTGGAAGCTTCTTACGTAGCATCCTTTTGAAATACAGAGCTCCGGAACAGCAGAGCTTTTACTCAAATTATACACTCACCCAGACACAGCTCCTCCCTTCTGAGACGCACATTATTTCTATGTTTTACTTCTGAAATTTAGATGCATATAACAGGTAGATAAATTTAACACAGCAGCATTTCTTTCTTCCCTGAAAATTTCTTATTAGATTAAAGGCAGATCTTTAGAAAACATGGTACCTGCAAACAGCAACACTCATGCCCTCGACACCTGTGTTTCTCTGACAGCTTCTTGCCATTACGCACTGACACAAACCCAATACTAAGAATTATCATAGCCTTACAGTGATGAAAATGACTTACCATCGGCAAAGCATTCCAGGTATTAACAGCAACATCGTGTTTGAAAAGCGTTTCCTTATCGGACCACCTGACCCTCACAATATCTCTCACTCCCGACTACAACCCCTGAGGGATATAGTTACTATTTTCCTCACTTTACTGTAAGGAAATTGGGAGATGAGTAACTTCCTAAGAACACCGCAGAGAGGCACCTGGCTAGTCTGAGAGAAAGCCAGTGTCTGCCCATCTCCAAAGCCAGTGCTCTTAGCCACGAGAGCTGTAGGGTCCTCTCCTTCTGAAGCCACAGCTATCCCCATTCTTTACAGATGAATAAACTGAGGCTCCATATTAAGCTGTCGATACAAAAATCACACAACTGCCAAGTGGGAGCCAAACGCTGTATGAGTTTGGAGACAGTAAGTACTTTTATCGATGGACTAGACAAAAATACAGTAACAGTCCCGAATAACTCCCTTAAGATTAAGAAGGAAAAAAAAGATGGTGAGATGTGTATTCTTTCGTTGGCATGCCATGAGTATTTGGGATGAAGTCTCCACCTTTAAGAACAGATGGGTTAATGTCTTCTCTTCTCTGCCCTTGACCCCGCCCAAAAGATTTCTCAACTGTTTGGATATTACATTTCATACTTCTAAACAGGAGGCTATTTTGCCCACGTTCAAAAACAGGCCTTCGGCCAACCCATGAGGTTGCCGCCTGATGGACAGCATTCACGCGGGCCGCGCCGCCCACCCTGCCTTACACTGGGCTCCAGAAGGAGCGGCTGTTACCAGACTGGCCCCAGCCGCTGGGGAAGCGAGAGCCCTTGCCGGACGTCCTGGCCTGGCGCTCAAGGACCAGCAAGGTCAAGGAGCCTGGCTAGACTTCACTTTTCTCTCTGTAGAATGGGATTACCCTTCGCTCCTTCACTCAAAGCCTTCCATTCATCACACGAACACGTGGGGGAACGTGAAGGCACAGCGTTATTTGGGTCAATGGTCATTAGAAGGAACAACAGCAATAAACAAGTTTAATTGCACTGCCTCCTCTCCTCAACAAATTCTGGCGAGACACTGATTGTACTTCAGCTGAAAATCTATGGGCCTGCCGGGAGAGGGGGCGGAATTTCACTTTAAGGAATGACAAAATATTTTCCCAGGCCCTCGGCTGCTTCATTACTGCCGGCCTTATTTGGGGGGAAAGAAAAACTGGCTGCAGCATCCGTGGTAGTTTTATATGCCGTGAACTGGCAATCTTTTGGAACAAAAAACAACTTTTGCACTCGGGCACTTATGGCGTCATTATCGCATTTTCCAAGGCCAGGCTGCCGCGCTGCCAGGGCGAGGAGGAACAGGCCGGGAACAGGAGTACCTTCAGCGGCGGCAGGGCTGGAACAAGGGGGCTTTAGAATAAATCTTGGTCTGTGTGCGTATTTATGGCAAAATAACCCACGTGCATTTACCTTATAAAAGTGTTACAGGTAGGCATACTTATGTAATTTATTTAATGTTCTTTAACATCCATGCTTACTTGGGTTTCATACAATTTATTAAGTTTGCAGTCTGGCCCGCAGAAATGGGAAAAATAAAAGCAGATGTGAACGTACTATTTAAATGCTCACCAACCTCCTGCAAAGCCTGCAACCAGCTAAGAAATACCTCTGCGGCTGCCCTTCGGAGCCTGCCCTGGCTGTGTCCCTCCCTTCCACCCAGAGGACGCCCGTCCTGAACAGGTACGAGGGTCTCGGCGCCTGGCTTCGGTCCAAGGACGAAGATCTCAATGAAGAAAACCCTGATGCCTGATTGGACCTGGTGGACACCCCCAAAGGAAACGGTCACTGTTCCGGAGACTGAGAAACAAGAGGGTCCAGGTCTGTCGGAGCCAGCCGGTCCCTAACTCCTCCCCTCGGTCCCTGACACCTCCCACCCCTAACACCTCCCCACGTAGCAAGGTACTCGCCCCTCCCCCTCCTTCCTCCCAGGAGTCCCTGGCCGTGTCCATTTCAGGAGCCCCATCACCCTGTAGGATCACATGTGCACACACATCACGAGTGAGTGAGCACGCACGCACGCACGCGCACACACACACACACTCTCTCTTCTCCCGTCTAATCTTCCCGTGCTCGGCCCTTCAGTTTAATATTTACCAAATCTCTTGGCAGAGTTCCCTTCCTGCTAAATAAAAACTCTTTCACTGCTCTTTTTTTGGCCCCTTTTTCTTTCTCCAGCCTCTGGCTCCTTGGGAGAGGCCCAGAATCAACCAATGGAGGGGTCTCCAGAGAAGCAAAGCCAGGGAGAGGAGGAGGCCCGGGAGTCAGAAGACTGCGTTTGACAGCTGCCGAGAACGGAATCGAAGTCCTGCCCCAGAGTGTGGTTTCCCTCAGCCCTGAGCTCACACCTCCTCCTGGGTCCCGCGTTCCCATTTCCTCCCTCTCAGCCTCCCTGGGTCACAGGGCGGGACCAAGGCAGAGCCATCCTCACCACTTCGGAGGGCACTGAAAAATGTCACTGTGAAGAAACGGGGGAAGTTTATTAGTAAATACAAGCATTAACCTATCATTAGAAAAGTGTGTCTCTCTAAAGTGAAATTTACATCTCCAAATACTACTACCACAAGGAGGAAGGCACGTAGGTAATTGGGGGCTACGGGACTGGTTCATGAGTTTAGAGCTATTTCTTGAAGCCCAGCTATTTCTTAAAGTCAGGCTTAGGAGGGCCACCCTGGAGAGATGACAGGAAGTGTATAATTAAGTTCACAACAAAAACACTGTCCTATCAATGAGCACTGTGGTCAAGCAGGGGAGACAGGACTGCAATTTAAAGCTCCCAGGTCCGGAATTCAGTCAGTGAGTCGTTCTTCCTGATGTAAAATGAGAAAGGTCATGCATAGCCTCCTGCAAATTACACATGATATACGTGTATCTACACACACACACACACACACACACACACACACACACACGCTCTCTTTTTTGCTCTCTCTGGCTACGAATGTTTAGGGCGGAAGCATTACACCCAATTTATTATTGAGTCTTTGGTAGTAAAGAGCTAAGAACGAAACTCTCACTCATTGTATTAAGACCCCAGAACGTCCCACGGGCCCAGAGCCCCAAGGGGATTGTCACAGACCACACAGCCTTGACCTCCAGGTCTTGATTCAACTCCTTCCTCAGCTTATACAACCTAGTCTCTATTAAAACACCTAATGGGCCCTTAATTGGGTTGATTTTTTACCTAGGTGACTCAAAAGAAATCATTTGTCCCAGAAGGACTATGTCTTCCCTTAACCATTATCTGCTTACCCCCTTCATATGCCACACAACCACCCCCCCCCCAAAAGGGGAAGAAAGAAGACAAAAAAGGGGGGAAATGTGGCTGGACCATAAAAGAACCACATAAGGAAAAAAAAAACAGGACGAAACGCAATAAAAGCAACTTCTCTCCATCAGGAAAACGATCGCTTCTATCACTACTGGGTTACACGCCTGGGCCAAGGCTGTTAGGGGAATATGTGCTCCTGTTTCCCGTGGGTGTGTTTTCTGAGCATGTGGGACGAGGGATGGAGGAGGAGAGAGAGAGATTAAGAACTAACCAGGCGAGGGGCGCCCGGGTGGCTTAGTCAGTTAAGCGTCCGACTTTCGCTTGGGTCATGATCTCGCGGTTCGTGGGTTCGGGCCCCGCGTCGGGCTCTGTGCTGACTGCCAGCTCAGAGCCTGAAGCCTGTTTCAGTCTATGACTCCCCTCTCTCTGACCCTCCCCTGCTCACGCTGTCTCTCTCTCTCTCTCCTAGAAATAAAAAAAACATTAAACAAAAAAAAAAAAAAAAAAAGAACTAACCAGGCGCTAGCTAAGGAGCTTCCTCTCCAGTCCTGGGGCGAGCCGGCCAGTGTCCAGATGAAGTGGCTAGACTGAGGGCAGGGAGGCTTGGGCCAAGGCCATGGGGTTCTGAGGAGGCCCTTCTGGACCGCGAGGTCGGCTGCGGAGGACGCAAGGGACTCCCTGAATGGCTTCGTAAAGGTCATCCGCGTAGAAATCACTTCTTCCACAGAAAGAACGTTTCTACTGATCGTCATGTCCAAACGGCTTCAGCCACAGTGGTGAGCACTGCCACGCCCTCCCCCAACCCCGGCAAAAGTTCAGTAAAGAGGGGTCTCCCTCCCTTCGTTAACAACAAAACAAACCGATGTAGAACGAGAACATTTGCCCCTTTCCTCTTATTTCCTCCCGCCATGCTTCTAAGGCTCTCTTCGCTTCTCAGTCACCAAAGAGATTCTCTTGAGCAGGACGAGAGGGAAAATATGGAGCCTCTCAAGAGGGCAGGTAGTGCCTACTTTTAACTCTTGACCTGCTAGTGCGCACGCCAGCTAACAAACTGGGAATCCCCTTTGTCAAGGAAAAGATCAGAACGTGGACTGTACAGTTCCGGGGGAGAATCAATAACTGTCAGAGGGAAAAAGGGAGAGAAAGCAGGCACTTAATTCACTGTCCTTTCATCTCAATGGAAGAGCAAATTTCCTAGGTGACACAGCTTCCTCTTGTCCTCCAAAGTCTTGTCCAAATAAGGCCACGGGAAACACTTAGGACTGGATGCTTTCACATCAATGCCTGCAACCGCTATTACAAACACACTCATTAATACCTAGACAGACGGGGGACACTGGAGACTGAAGTTTTACAAGTCATCGCAGAGGTTAATCCTTCTTATTGCCAGGGTTTCTGCCAGTCCCTTAAATTACGGAAACGTGTCTGCAAAGCAGCAGTTTATCTAGTGAGCATCCCTGGTACAGATCCAGCCTCGCTTGGCACACGCGCTCCTCCCGGGAGGGGCACATGGGATCGCTGTGACACACGAGCTCTTGGTGAAATCACCAAGAAACCCGGGCCCCTCGCTACATAAACTGGGGACCGTGCCACCCAAAGTCACTAGAGGGTCTCTTGAAAGAACCCAGGAGGTTGAGAATGTGACTTACCTGAAAGGGGTTGGGGGGCAAGGGTGATCCTTGAATAACAGATTAAAGGCGGGGGGGTGGGGGGAGGGAATAATACACAGAAACCTTGACAATGGATTCCCAAGACCGCTGGAGCCCGTGAGGTAATCAAGCAGAGCTTAGCTGACAACCACCCCTAAGAAGACCTCAAGGCTCCCAAATAAACAATATGAAATCTCATTCCTTGACATGAAGCTTGATGGGGCTCCGAGACGCCGGCGCTCCCCATGGGCAGCCTCGAACTCACCCCCACCCCTCGTACGGGGGACACTCTTCCCAAAGTATTTTGGGCACACCATGATCACACGGCGTACCGATTTATTCTTCCGCATCTCGAAACACAGTCTTCTGGGAAAAACATGCTCTTTTCGGTGTGGCCGCGGAGTTCTGCCACAGCTTGTAATTTTGGCTAAGGAAGTGATTTCCTGTCTGACAGGAAGCAGGAGCCAAAGCTGACTTTAGCTGCTGCAAACCTCTGGCTTACAAGTTAAAAGGGAGAGAAAGACAACTACTTCCACTTATCAGGGAGTCAGAATCCGAGTCTTCCAAGAACGTGAACCTCTCCCCTGACCCCTATTTATTAAAACAAGTTTATCTTACGAACAACCCCAGAGCGTTCTGTCCCGAAAAAGTAAGCTTGGGCCTCCGCTTTTGTGACAACACTGTCCTTTTAAAGCTTCTCAGGACATAATTACTAGTTGAGTTTTGAACTTTGCCCAGATAAAGACTGATACACTAGGCTTTGCTGTTTGTTTCTCTAATCAAGTAAATTCAAATGTGAATAGACTTCTGGACCTTCTTTGTACCCAGTTCTTTCTCGAAGATCTACTTAGTTTCCCCCCTTTCTTTATCACTAAGCACATTTTCATGGGTAGTAGAATATGTTTTGTTTTCTAGAATTCCTACCACTTGATTTTTATTCCATCCAGGCATTTTCAGAGAAACAAACACTAACAGGATATCAGCTGATAGCTAAAATTTAAATTATCAGAAACTCCACTTCCTTCCCCAACCCCACTGCCACTATCTTTAAAAGCTGACAATATGCGAGGCTAACATTTAAACTGTAAAAGAAATCCCCATTCTTCCTTCACACACACACACACACACACACACACACACACACACACACACTCCAAAAATGTGGAGGCAAATGGCAGATAATTAAAGAGAACACTATCTGCACTATTCCTATCATTTACTAACCTGTTTAACAGTTTTTAAATAAAAATGTGATTTTCTCTCTCTTTTTTTTTTTACTCCCTCTCGCAGCAATTTTCCAGCCAGCCTTGGGCAGTAAACAGTTAATATTCCACTCTCCCCTGCTGCCTTGAAAACCAAGGAAACAATTGAGACATTGTCCAGCGAACAAGACTCCCAGGGACTGACATTTTTGTTTATGTCCCAGTTCTCAGCCTGTCAATTTCCACTAGGCTGCCTGACCCACACCAATACGGTCCGCCGTGAGCTGAAAGGGCTCCGCTTCATTTATTTTATTAAAGCTTCGGTGTCTGTTTTTGATTCAAACTCCAAACCTCCCCACCCCCGCCTTTTCCCCAGAAAGTTGCCTCCTAACTCTGAGGCTGTGTTGCAATTTCTTCTTGGGACACGTTGCCAAGAAAAGTAACAAAATATTTTTGAATAGCAATGTTTGCATGGTTTAGCCAAAATAAAAAAAGGGGGGGGGGGGTGATGAGGAATGGGGTACCTGAACAAGTCGCCCAGCCTTGAAACCCTCACGTTTTTATGGGGTCTTGAAAATATTCCGAGGTACTGGGTCCATAGGAGTGGACCTGCAAGGTGATCTAACGATCTAACGTCCAAACTCCAGCACTTCAGAACACACTGAAAAATCCTCAGATACATTGGAAAAGCCCAAACTTCACGTTCAAAACAGAAAGGGTACATCAGTATTTTCATCCCTACTGATGCCACTCGCCAACTAATCATGTGAGTTACACAGACCCCAAGCTCCCTCTTCTGCCTTTCGACCCCAACACTGGGCTTTCTGGGTGTGGGGACTGCATCAGCGATTCTCTGAGGCCCCACTTCTGACACTTTATCTCCATGAAAAGCACATACAGCAGTGAGCACCACTTCCTGTTTGCAGAGTGAGCATGAACCAAATCACACCCTATGCAGCAGCTACGGAATTCGACGGCATATGGCATCGTGCAAGATTTCCTATGGAATAAAGGCAGCGAAGCTCTCCTGCTTCCTATCAAATCCTGTCACTCTGTGCTGGGGGGGTCTTTCTCTTTCCCACTGGCCCAAGCCCATCTCTCCACATTAAGGTGCAAACACACACACACACACACACACACACACAAAACCTGGAACTTTTACAGGAAACAGGATACTTGAGAACTTGAAAGCTACAAGGATCCAACCTCCCTTAGTCCCTCTCGGTTACTCCAGTTAGATAGATGCAGCCGCTCTTTTCACAAGCCAACCTGCAAGCAAAAGGCTGGGGCTGGGGTGTTTGCTGCCCCGGAGCGTCCCCATGATGTCCACAACGTCCTCGATTCTCGGGTACCCCTACCCAAACTCAGTGTATAAAACCACATTTTCCAACTAACCATCTCTACCCTTTTTTTCCCCTCTCACCCTCTCCAAAAACAGCGTTTGGCTATCTTCCCATTGCGACTCTTTGTTTAGAATTGAGGATTCCCCACCCCCTTTTCATCTCTGCTCTAAAGGGCCTCTTCAGACCCTTTCAAAGCCTAGGCAGCCTCCCCAAGCTCGGGTCATCAGACACTGAAATAAATGGAGATACTTTTATGGCATATTTGAATGTAACAAGCCATTCTCTTTCGTTTCCTAAAAGGAAGCCCTGTTGGGCAGTCACAAGTTATTACTGAACCAAGGTTGAAAGACAGAATCCCTAAGGGCCAAAGGTAAGATTGTAACATTTACAGCCACCACGTTCTTCCCCCTTTTAAGGCCCTAATGAACCAGTGTAGGGCAGAGGCAAAGCATTAACTCCTTCCTGCCAGAAGCTTCCATTTGCCCTCGTAGGTGAGTCTCACAACCCTGGCACCTCCCACCGTTCAGATCTCAGCTTGGAAACGGTCTTCTGGAGGAGGCCTCCCCCTCCCATCACCCCACCTGAAACAGCCCCCAGCCCGTGGTCCTGCTCTGTCCTGCTGTCTTGTTTTACAGTCACCATAGCTCCCACCGCTAACTGAAATGACCTTGCCCCTTTTTAGCTGGAAGGTGAGCCCTGGGAACAAGAGCTTGGCCAGTGGCCAAATAAGTACGACCAAGGGCTGACTTTCTAGCCAGGAAGAGAGAAGCCACTTCCTTTCTTTCTGGGCTTTGGTTTCTTAATCTGTAAAATGGAGAAAATAATGATACTTAGTAATACCTGCTCTCCAAATGGTTCTAAGGATTGAAGTCATATATATAGAATCTGGCAACTAAAACTCATAAAATATAATGTTGTAATTATTTTTTTCTTTTTTTTTTTTCATAATTATTTGTTTACTGGTTTGGGTCTCTACTACCCCTCTTCCCCTCCCCATTTGAACAGAAGCTCCATGAGAACAAAAATATGGTCTTGCCAGTGATAGATTCCCAGCCTCTCGCCTCATGGGTAACCAACGAAATATTTGTTGGGAGGGTGGGAGGAAGAGAAATCAAGGCAGAAGTGGGGTGGCTCAAGGCAGACACCTGGCTTTCCTGTTTTGAGCAATCAATAATCACCTACTTGGGGTGCCTGGGTGGCTCCGCTGGTTGAGTGTCCGACTCTTGATCTCAGCTCAGGTCTTGATCTCAGGGTCCTGAGTTCAAGCCCCTCACTGGGCTCCACGCTGGGCGTGGAGCCTAAAGAAAAAATAATCGTAAATCAAATTTAAATTAAAGTAATCAGCTACTCACAGCAAACTTCCTCAACGAATACAAAGGGACAAAGACAAAAAAGATCTTTATTGGTTGTGAGATCTGTGGTCTTCAGGCATAGTTAGATCAGACACCACTCAGTCCTGACCATCCCCCCTCCCCCCCATTTCCTCTTGCTACCAAGGGGTAGAGTCACGGAGAGGTTTGGAAGGGCTTGCTCTGCAGAGGTCCAACCTAGGGACACGTCCCAGGAAAAGCCCTTAACGACCCACAAGCCATCCTCCCCCTCCTTTGCCCATCTGAAGTGACGATGCTTTTCCAAGTGGTAAATGAATCATGTCAGACCAAAAGCCATTTTAAAAGTACACTTTGTAAAAACCCCGTACTACAGCACATTTCATTTATTAATTATGCTATGGATTAGGGATCAAAGTGGGAGAAATCTCAGTGTACTAGAAATAAATGGCTTTTGTGGTTACCTAAATCCTCGGAGTCCCCTGGAATGTAATTCCTTAGGCAAAAACAGCTTCCCAGACGTCTTTACCACCACCACCCTCACCCCTCCCCATAATGTAGAGCAGCGTGATGACTCAGCATCAGACCTGCATGATGCAATCACTTGGGCTTTTAACATCTGAGTTCTATGAAACATGGAACTATTCCTTCTGACCCACCCTCCTAGGAATGGGGTTTTTTTAGTTTCTATGATTTAATCTCAAGTCCTTCCCCTTCTCCTTCCTGTCCTTCACCCTCACCCACTTTTTCTTCCCAACTAGATTCAAACTGAAAAAACCATATGAAGATGTTGGAACTCAAACACATTTCTAGTAACTCTCAAGAAGGCAATGGGGTATACCATTAAGCACACACACTCTATGGTCAGAAAGATCTGGATTTGAACCCTGGCACTGCCACTTGCCTCATAAATCTAACTTCTTTAAACTCTGGCTTTCTTTTTTTTTTTTTTTTTTAAATATTTTTTAATTATTTATTTCTAGGAGAGAGAGAGACAGTGTGAGCAGGGGAGGGTCAGAGAGAGAGGGAGTCACAGACTGAAACAGGCTCCAGGCTCTGAGCTGGCAGTCAGCACAGAGCCCGACGCGGGGCTCGAACCCACGAACCGCGAGATCATGACCTAAGCGAAAGTCGGACGCTTAACCGACTAAGCCACCCAGGCGCCCCAAACTCTGGCTTTCTTATCTTTAAAATGAGGATTGGGGTGCCCGGGTGGCTCAGGCGGTTGAGCGTCCAACTTCAGCTCAGGTTGTGATCTCATGGTTTGGTTCCTGGGTTCAAGCCCCACATCAGGCTCTCTGCTATCAATGCAGAGCCCACTTAGGATCATCTGCCCCTGTCTCTCTCTGCCCCTCCCCTTCTCTCTCTCTCTCTCTCTCTCTCTCTCTCAAAAATAAACAAACATTTAAAAAATAAAATGGGGATAAAACCGCCTACTTCAAAAGGGACTGCTGGAAGACTGATGAGACAAAATGAAGAAAGTATCTGTTCACAGCTGGCACTCAGTACCTCATCAATATGTGACCAAGAGTTATTTACTGCCCCTCCACTTCCGTATTTTCCTGATAGAAGTCTGGTCCAGAGTTTCTACATCTTGTTTCACATGAGTTGTTTTAATCGTTATTTAAATTCTAGTTAAAGAGAAAAAAAAAAATCAATCTTCTAACTTGGATTTCCACCACAGAAAATGTGGCTATTAGATGTGGCTATTAGATAGCAGACATCCAATCAAAATCATAGTTTCTCCACAACTGCTTAAAGCGAGTACAAAATGAAAGCACAGAGGGCAAGATTAATAAATTTGCGTACATGAAAAATTCTTAAACTTCATTATTTATATTTAAAAACCCATCTAAGCAGAGATTTAAAACATTGCAGATGGGGAGAAAGGGTTTCCAACACATAACCAATTCTCCAACTTATATAAAGAGCTCCTATAAATCAATAAAGAAAAACTATGAGTCTTTACTTTTTAAATTTTTTTAGTGTTTATTTTTGAGAGACAGACAAACAGAATCCGAAGCAGGCTCTAGGCTCCAAGCTGTCAGGACAGAGCGTGATGTGGGGCTCAAACTCACAAACGTGAGATCATGACCTGAGCAGAAGCTGGATGCTTAACTGACTGAGCCACCCAGACGCCCCTGATTCTTTAAAATGTGCAGAGGATTAAACCAGGTGGGCCACAGTGGAGATTATGAACAAATGACAACAAGCATGTTGACCTCAGGAGTCACAGAAATGCAAATTAGAACATGATAAGATAATGTTGCCACACACAGACCAGACTGACAAAAATTTTAAGTCTGACACGATAAAGTGTTGTTGAAAATGTGGGAAGGGGCGCCAGGGGGGCTCAGTCAATTGAGCGTCTGACTTCAGCTCAGGTCATGATCTCATGGTTCGTGGGTTCGAGCCCCGCGTCAGGCTCTGTGCAGACAGCTAGCTCAGAGCCTGGAGCCTGTTTCAGATTCTGTGTCTCCCTCTCTCTCTGACCCTCCCCTTCTCACATGGTCTCTCTCTCTCTCTCAGAAATAAAAACATTAAAAAAAATTTTTTTTAAACGGAAAACTTGGGGAGAGAAAGTGTTTCTACACTGGTGATGCTCCTACTAACTGATCCAATCATTCTGGAGAGCTTGACGCCTGATACCTTGTCAACTATAGTTGAAAACCAGCAACCTATGTCCTAGCAATTCCTCGCTACAGTATGAACCCCAGAGAAATGCATGTCTACATACACCGACCCAAGGATCATTACTGCAGCAATACTTTTTTTTAACACTCTGTCATCTTAAAAAACCATAAGCAACCCAAATAATTATCAGTATAGCACCGGTGAAACTAGAACACCCATATAATGAACTAGTACGTCGCAGTTAAAGCGGGTGAAATAGATTTAAATGTGCGACAGGGATAGAGTTCAAATGCAATGTTGGATAAGAGAGACACGCTATAGAGTATTATGAAATATGAAACCACTTACCTAAAATTTTAAAACTTACTAACATTAATTGTAATATACTCTAGATACGTCCACATATACATGTACATCTACATATACACATACATATAAACACACACATATACACATATACATACAGAGAAGTGTCCAAGCCTGGACTGGGGAGACACCAAATTATAACCGGAGTTCTATCTCAGGAGGGAAGATCATGGATCCCCTCCCCCAGGGAGGGAGACATAAGTTTGTTCTTTGTTCTTTTTGTTTTGTTTGTTCATAAGGGATTAGATTAGTAATTGTTATTTTAGGTGGCAGGTAATGAGTGTGTCTGTTATATTATCCTTTGTACCTTTCACTATTTTTTGTTTTAGAACTGCCAACCCCCTTGGAAAGCTCAAATATGGAAAAACTCAAGATATATACAAAAGATAAATTACAGAGTGAATATGCCTGGCCCCAAATAGGTGGGTGATCTGAGAAAAATATCCACAAAAGCCTTCCATCAGTGTAACTTACCAGAAAGATTTGTAATTTGCCCTCCAGTAGGCAGGCACACACCCACATTGTGTGTGAAGGGAGGTATAATTTGAGGCCAATGGAAGGCTCATCCTGATACAAATCTCCTTGTGCTGGCTCCTTTCCTCTGCCAAGAGTTCATACCTTTTCCTCCTAGGAATCCACAAAGCCTCATTTCCTCAACAGGAACTAACAGCATCACAAAGGCACAACTGGCCTCGAGTTTCCTGGTGCAGCCTGCTTCGGGTCCAGAAACCTGCCCCTCCCTGGCTGCGAGCTCACTCCCCGCAGAGGCAAAATAACACAAGTAGGTGAGAACCCCGGTGCTGGGGTCAGGCCCCCCACATTCAAACTCCAGCTTGCCACATCACCATCTGGGCCACCGTGGGTGTTCCGTGCCTCCCCCCACCTCCTCGCTATGCTCTAGCTTCTTAATCTGTAGCCTGGGATTGTGACAATAGCTGACCCATAAGGGTATTGTGAGGATTCAATGTGGCAATCACGTAAATTACTTAAAATAGTAAATTAGTACAAGAGTAAACCAGTAAGTGCTCAGCAAACCTCTAGTATTATCATGACCTTGAGTACCTCTCTCCATGTCTCAATGCATCCATTTCTTAACTGTCAACATGAGGGCTCTGCACCAAGAAAGCTACTAAGTTCCTTTTCAACATGTAGAGTCCAAGGCTAAGTCTGAGATTAAAAGAAAAATCACGAACAGAAGAGCTAACGCGAGAGAGAACAAGGCTCTGGTCTATCTGAGATCCTGGCAGAATGGAGGCCCCGGGGCCGCACGTGACAAAAAGGTCCCCAACCCCCTTCCCTTGGCTTCTGTTCTGGCCCCTGGTATCACACCCCTGTGCCTAACAGGATCCCGACAATCCCCGCCCCTGGCCCCATACCCAGGCAGGTTCCATGTGGCCAGCTCAAAACCTTTGGAGGAAATTCACATAGGCATTCCGACACCAGAATGCTTGGCCAAACCCAGCCCCGCTGGCCTGCATACACGTGGCACTGGCCACCTCTGGAACCCTGGCCACGTCCACGCGCCAACGGCCCTCCCTCCCTCTCCTTGACAAACGCCCTCTCTGCCCACTCACTTATTCCACGCAGAGGTCCAAACACGCACTAGCTCACCGTATGTCAGCCCTGGACTCGAGGTGTGGCTGTTCACGCAGGATGAGAGTCATCACAGGTATGCACCCCAAAAATAAATAAATAAATAAATAAATAAATAAACAAATAAATAAATAAAGGGGTGCCTGGGTGGCTCAGTCAGTTAAGCATCTGACTTCAGCTCAGGTCATGATCTCACGGTTCGCGAGTTCGAGCCTTGCATTGGGCTCTGTGATGACAGCTCAGAGCCCAAAGCCTGCTTCAGAGTCTGTGTCTCCCTCTCTCTCTCTCTCTCTGCCCCTCCTCTGTTCACATGCTCTCTGTCTCTCAAAAATAAACATTAAAAATAAGTAAAAATAAGTAAAAATAAAACTACATTTTTTTAAAAAGCCCACCCTTCCAAATTAAAAGTTTGGATAACATTTAAGTTATCGGTCTCTCAGCACATCCTGACTTCTCCTGCCACTTTTAATTTTAAAGCTGGTGGAAGGGAGACATGTGGACTTCGCTCTTCAAAGTCCTTCTTGGAGTAACTGTCAAAAATGGGACTTTGTACACTGCAAACAGTCACAGATGTGATGCACAAAACGTGGGCTGACTCTGCGTGTCACACTTGGTCCCTGTCAGGTCCTGCAGGACCTATCGATCACGGGCAGCAAGTAGGCATCCCGCCATGGGAGAAACTCGGAATCAATCAACACGGGGAAGCTATACCAGCTCAAAAGCCCGGCTTCACTGTCCTGAACTCGTTCTCATTCCTGGTTCTGATGAAAAATGTTCACCTTTCCCATCGCTTCATTTAGAACTCGTTTTTAAACAGGGAGTTGTAAGAATTCGCTCACCATGACACTTCATGGACATTTCCCTGGGCTCTGAGAGATCCAATAGGCGGCTCGATTTCTGACACTTTCCCCCAAAAAGTTGACTGCCTAAAGCAGAAACGACAGCTGTGACACTTCCGTTGTCCCTTGCTCTATCCTTCTTCACCCCTGACAGATATTAATCTACTAATGCATTCTTTCTCCTCAAGCCCTGACACAGAAGGTCCCAGAATCTCTCTCCATACAGTGTTCCAAGCAGAAAGCAGCCAGCCTACAGTCTAGGTACAGACACTGCACTCTGCTCAAAGTCCGGGGAACGGCAGTTTTTAGTCTTTTGGGGTTACAGGATCTTTTCACGGCTTATAGGTATTTTAAGGGAAATGGGGCGGGGAGGACACCCTCATCAAATAGTACAGTTGTAATAATCCACACATCACAGAAATAAACACCTGTGTCCTCAGTTTGCCACTCATTATCCATGATAAGAAAGTAATGCTTCCAAAATAATAGAAGTAAGTGTTAATAAGTAGAGGGGACCGCGGAAGTTATAGTGACACCCCCTTATTTATGCAGGTTATTATCATATTTTTTCAACAAAAAGAGCAGCAGTTAATACTACTAATTAATTGATTATTCCTTAGTTGTCCCCAGGAACAGAAGAAATAAGAAAGCTTTAGGCAGGGTATGTGAGGTAGGAGTCAGAAAACCCTGAAAAACTAAAAATATGAAAACAGGAATTTTATGAAAATACCTAAAGTTCATTTTCAAAATTCCCCCATGACCACAGGAGCAAACCATGGAGACTGGGTTTTGTTTTGTTTTGTTTTTTCCACACAAGCCTCTCTCCCTAGAAATTGTCTGTAGGAGGAAATTGTGGGGACTATGCCTCCCTCTTTAAGCAGCACTTCAATCAGTACAAACCCACCCATTCCTAAAGAAGGCAAGTGGGTCCCGTTCATATAGGTCGTATTTACATAGTAGCAGGAGAATCAGTTCATGCTCCAGCACTTCGAATTCAAAAAGAATTAAAAAGTTCAAAATAAGAGATAATGTTTTTGTTATAAGCCTAAGGCTCTGAAAACTGTAGTAGTTAGAATTCCTTGGGTTGTAAGTGACAGAAAACATCTCGGACTAATTGCCTTCCTAACTGGATGCTCTAAGATTGGAGCTGGCTGCACAGCATTAAAGGGTATCATCTAGAAACTCCTTCCACACACATCTTTATCTTCTGCAAGTGAGCACCCTCTATTCAGTGGTGTGGTGGGATGTGGGTGTCGGGGGGTGGGGGTGTGGGGAGGTGTGAAGGCAGTTGCAAAGAGTCACAGGTTCACACCCTCTCTGCCTAGTGAAGACTCCTAAGTATCTTTGCTTAAACGACATGCCTCCACCTTGGCCCATCACACGTCTGTCTGCCTGGATCAAGAGAGTAGGGAAAGGTCATTAAGTTCCCTATAGTTGAGGGGTTTGGGTAAGATGCTGTGAGCCATAAACGATGGTGCAGACACGCCATGTTCAGAACCCTACTCCATTTTTTAACATTTGGTTTCTTATACTGGAAGGTCAGCACGCCAAGAATTATTCTTAATACCTGCAAACTGGATAATTTAAGAAGAAAGGATAATAAAAGACTGTACCAGTCAAGTGCTTTGTAAAAGTGGGATAGGAAGGGACTTGAGGAAGAATGAAGGAAAGATGCTTGGCTACAGTCTAAAAATGGAAATGGTTCCTACCAGTCCAACTTACCAATTTGACCTTTAACGATGCCTTGCCTTGGTCATTGTTAATTCTGGGTTTCAGACATTCCTTCATTTATAGGCTTTGGCTGAAAGGGGCTGCTACCTCTTTTCCAAAAGAATATTTCTTCCTCAGTCTCAGCTGAATCATCCCAAAGACTCCCCGGGGAGCCCTTTTGCCCAGCTCTGGTCCCCATTCTGTTACTGTGATTTTTTTTTTTTTTTTAAGATTTTATATTTTCTACCTCCACCCAGGCAAGGTTGGCTTCTCCTCCGAGCCTGAAAGAGCTGGGAAAACAAGCTCTTAGAATCTTCCATGTGTTCTGAGTCAGGCCTAACTTGAGGAGGTGTGGTCCAAAGACAGGTCTCGACAATGCAACCCTCCCACCCCCCCGTGGTCTCTGGGGCCATGAAATGGTCTAGTCCCCTGGCCTGTGTTGTGGTACGATCTTCTTTCCTTCCCTAGCCTTTGCTAACAGTTGCTTCTTCCTTCATCCAGCACCTGAGCTACACAATATCCTTGTGAGACAAACAGGCAACCGGCAAGTCACACCTTTGGAACGGGAAGAACAAGATGCATTGGCCCCACTGCACGTGGACACATGGTGACCCCATCTCATCCGAGCCTCCTCAACAGCCTCAGTGATGCATTTAGTCACGGCTGGGACCCACCCACTCTGCAGGCTCTGGCTGCAAGAGATTGCATCACGCCACTCAAGAGTTCTTCACAGGCTTCTAACAGACAAGATAGAGCTGGACAGACTGCACGCTTTTGGAGAAGGGCAGGGCTCAGATGCAGTGCAGTCGGTAAACATTTGGGTCCTGCAAGGGGTGTAAAAAATGTTAAAAAATGGGGAGACCCAGACATCTGCCGTATCCTGTTGCCCTGGCAGAGCACTGATAAAGGGGGCTCGCTCAGATCATGCGCCCTCCTAGTGGCCCCCGGCCTTCTCTCCTCCAGCCAACGCAACACTCTGGGCATGCCCAGTGCCTGCTTTATACGCTCTCCATTCTGACCCCTTGAATCTCAAAGTCCCACCTTTCAACCAACAGGGCCAAGTGCCCACTCACAGCTGTGCTGGGCCTCTTTCAAAAGACAAAATGTATCCTCCAGGCTCTCAGCAGAGGTGTGGGATCTGACCTGTTTAAGGATTTAAAAGGCCGTCTCAAGTACGGGAATGAAGCACAGGTACCAAGAACGTGAGAAGGGGAATTTAAAGGTAGGAAGCAAGGAGGCCAGGGCAGAACTCCTGCAGCATCCCAGGGAGAGAAGATGGTAATCGTGGGAATGGTGGAGGCGGTAAGCCAAAAATAGTCAGATTTTCCAATATTTGGAGGACAGAGCTGAGACAATATGCAGATGGATTATGAACCCACAGGACAGAGCAATGGACTGAATGCGAGGCATGAAAGCAAAAGAGGAGTCCATGATGAATTCCGAGGTGTGGGGCCTATGCAATTAGTGGATGTCGTTAATCTTTCCTGCAGCATTGAACACTGAGAGCGACAGTTCAGGCGGTGGGGGAGGGGGTGGAAATAAAGAGTTACGCGCTTATCTTCTGATGTCTACTTGGCATCCAAGTGTAGGTTGAATCTGGCACTCAGGGGACACCATGGGGCTGAAGCAAGGAAATGGATCAATTGTCGGAATATGGCCACTCCCGTGCACGGAATCGTGAGCAAGTCCGCTACCTCACTGGACTTTCACATTCTTATATAGAAAATGACCCTGACAATAAACTTCCCAGCCAGACCCTTCTAGCATCCCTCCTTCTTTAGTTCCCAGTATACTCCAAGGGCCAATACTGCAATCCAGGTGTTTTCTCCTTCTATATTAATTTATCCAAAGAGATGAAAATCTGACCTGCAATCCACTAACAAGCCAATCACAAAATCACTCCAAACACCCTACAACATCATTGCTGAAAATACCCATTTCCTGTAATAAATAATCCAGGCCTGGATTTCCCAGTTGGGCACTCTTAAAAACTTCAGGGACCCTAGGCCAGGACTCCAAAGGAATAGTCAGTTTAAACCAAGACTGGAAAGAGATAGAAACCCTACAAGCCTGATCTTCTGGAGGTTCTGTGTTAACTGTGTTCCACGTAAACGCCACTGTGACGATCTGACACACCCCACTGCGAGCTGGAATGTCTAAGGGTGGATTATCAAGTTCCTAGCAAACCATGCACAATGTCATGACCCAAAATTATGCTTCTCCAAAACCCGCTACTACATCAGGTAGAAAGTACACATGTGGCCAAGCTCTCGTACTAACCAGGTTGACACTGAACACTCTAAGGTAACAACAAAGTCATACTTGTCCTCGACGAAATCAACTGCTGCCCCTCACCAGAAACTGGTTTTCTGCTTAATGTAGGAAGCACCACAGTGGGCGGGGGGGACCACACACAAAGAAATAAACCGTGGGGCTCCCTGGCTTCAAGAAACTTCCAGTCTGGTTGGAGAAACAAGCCCCCTACGTAGAGTTAATCAGCAAGGCAAGAGGTGACCAGCAGGACGAGATGGGTGCCGAGTGAATACTTTTGTTTTATTTACTGGAAAGATAAACATAGGCTGTTGAGCTCTAAGTAGATCCGTGTTGATTTAAAACAGGCTCCCACGCTTGGTAAACAGAGCAGGTGCTGAAACTAAAACAGTTTTCCAGAGTCTGCTCCAGTCTCATCCCAGAAGATGCTGAGAGGCGCTCTGGAGTCAATCAGGCTTTAAGAACTGCCCCCCGAGTGTCCAAGCCTCGGGAGGATTCCAGGACCTGCCCTAAAGAAGCGGGTTGACTTTGCACAACCCATGCTTCCCTAAGCCTATTTTAGGAGGGAATCCTTTTTTCCAGTAACCTTATTAACACTCAGCGAGACAAATGTCAGGAAATGCTAGCCCAGAGCTGCCAAAGACTTTTCCTCCAAGCACAAGACGCAGCATTGAGAAACGGTCAAGGCTGATTGGAGGCTGCCAGCCTCGCCTGCACTTACGGTGATTTTAAACATGGCAATAAATAACAGCTTTGACAAGTAGATATGTTTTCCCAGAAACGCAATCCAGAATCGTATTCCCCCTTTTTTGTTGTTATTTTTAAAGATTTTCTTTTTGGGGCGACTGGGTAGCTCAGTTGGTTAGGTGTCCAACTCTCAGTTTTGGCTCAGGTCATGCTCTCACAGTTTTTTGAGTTCAAGTCCCACATGGGGGCTCTGCTCTGACAGTGTAGAGCCTGCTTGGGATTCTCTCTCTCCCTCACTCTCTACCCGTCCCCTGCTCACGCTGTCTCTGTCTCTCTCAAAATAAATTTAAAAAAAATTTTTTTAATCTTGAAGATTTCATGTAATCTCTTCCACCCAACGTGGGCCTCAAACTCACAACCCCAAGATCAAGAGCCAGGTGCTCTACTGAGTGAGCCAGTCAGGTGCTCCGAATCATATTCCTGACCAAATTCACAAATAGTATCAAGTACTTAATAACTCTTTGCCTGATAATATGCCATTAAAAAAAAGACACCAAAACTAAAACAAAAACTAAAAACTGCAGACTTCTTTGAGGTTACGAAAGTATACTCCAAGACTTCTGAAACAGCCTTAAATGTGCTGTGTATATTCAGGGAACTAGTACAGTAAAGGGTTATGCTGTAAGTTATCAAAAATGAGTATATGTAATCCTATAAAGCCATGATAGTATCGGCTGACTTTAAAACCTCCAACTACTTAAGAGGCTATCATTTTGTCTGCCTGTTTTGAAGGCATAAAGATCTTGGGAAACCCAAGGTGGAGGGGCTCGGTGGGTCTCTTTTCTGGAGCAAAGCAGAGTATGAGTAACATTTTTAGTAACATTTTTCCAGGAAAGCCCAAACTTTTTATTTTGTTAAATTCCCCCAGAGGGGGCACCTGGGTGGCTCAGTCAGTTAACCATCCCACTTCAGCTCAGGTCATGATCTCACAGTTTGTGGATTCAAGCCCATCAGGCTCTGTGCTGACAGCTCAGAGCCTGGAGCCTACTTCAGATTCTGTGTCTCCCTTTCTCTCCACTCCTTCCCTGCTCATGCTCTCTCTTTCAAAAATAAAAAATAAAAACAAATTTTAAAAAATCCTTCTGACCATGGTTGGGGTGCCTGGGTGGTTCACTCGGTTAACCATCCCACTTCAGCTGAGGTCATGATCTCATGGTTAGGGAGATTTCTAACCACCACATTTCTCTTATCAGAATAGAGCCTGCTTCAGATCCTCTCTCTCCCTCTCTCTCTCTCTGTCCCTCCCTTGGTGTCTCTTTCTCTCAAAAATAAACAAACATTAAAAAAAAATTATTCTGATCATGGTCAATCTAACTCTCATACATGCTGATGACTGTAAAACTGAGAACTTTCAGAAAAAAAGATTTTTTCATTTTATTCTCTTTTACCTGCCTTCCTAAGGATCTATCCTAAGAAATAATCAAGGAGGAGGGCAGGGGACAATGGCACAAAGATTTATGTGCAAAGATGTTCACCACAGGATCATTTAGAACAACAGAAACAAAAGGCACAAGCTACTCTAAAGGCCCAACAATGTGCCACTGATTAAGCAAATGTGTGTATAAGCGTATTATGGGCAGCTATGCGATCACTTCAAATCCTTACGAATTTTAATGACATGGAGAAGTGCTTCTACATTACGGCAATTTTCCTTTTAAATAAATACAAGCCTGGCAATATGGAACACTGCTATAAGCTTGAGAATGTTAAAAACAAATGTGAATATTAAACACATTCAGAAAAAAAAAGTCTTGGGAGGAAGTATACCGAATACACCGAATTATTCATAATAAAATCTCTGAGTGGCAAATCAGGGGCGTTTCCAAACTGCCTACGAAGAACACAAATTTTGTGAATGAGGAAAGCTACATCTAAAAATGAATTTCACCGGCTTTCGGGGCAAGGTTTTATAGTGGAGGAGTCACAATTCCAGTCCTTACAGAGTTTAGGGTCAGTCATCGAACACGTGGCCTACAGTGGAGGGCGATCTTGAACAGAAGTCTTGGTGATGAAGGCAGGCTGTACAACAGTTACCTTCAAAATGCCCAAGATAGGTACCTGGATGAACAGCACTGGGCGGCGAAACGCACACCAAGGAAGGAGAGACACTCTGGCACAATAGATGCCAGAGCCCATATCGGAACGTGAATAGCCCATATCGACCTAGAAGGCAATGATCTCCATTCGGGGATAGATGCCTCCCATCCGGGCGTGCTGAGGAACAGTATGGCGAGCAGACCCCTTCTGGTCAGTGATTAATCAACAGAAGGAACTGCAGTGGCTGACAGGACATGTGATGGAAGGTTGTGAAACCTGTGATTCTAATCTGAAAGTGATACAACCAAGCTTACACAACACAGTCCTTGATAGAATACGTTCCATCGCCGACGCGGTCAGCTGCCACACACCAGCAACTCAAACCTCAAGACCTTCAGAATTCCTCATCAGAGAGTGTTTTCTGGAAAGAGAGAAGGAAGCTTGGACTTTTAACTCTAGACTCTTTTGGCTGAATTACTCCACTCTCTCTTCAGAGCACGAGTGATCCTCTCCACCGCTTCTTCCCGGAAAAAAAAAAAAAAGAGAGAGAACCTGCTTCTTGATATGAAACACTCGCAGTTCTCCTTACAAAAATAATCGGATTTCTGCAGTGCTCACAGGCTCGCTTTATATCCTCAGACAAAAAATATACGCCCTGACCGCAGTTCCGTCTGTGAAATGGGAAAGCTCTGACTCAGCCTCTGCTAGGAAACACATGCCAAGTATTCTAGAAAGTCTGGCTGAGTCACAGATAAATGGGGAAAAAGACAAAACAAGGGAAAGTGTAAACGTAGTGAACGGAATGGAGACGGTGCGTGGGGAAAAAGGAAGCCAGCACAGGTTCATATCCTCACACCCCCTGAAGTTGACCTGAGCCATGGCAGTGCGTCCCCCCTGCCCATAACGTGTCAGTACTCACCTCTGCAGTACCCACCTCAAGGACACCCAGAAACCAAACTCTCACCCACCTCATGTCCCACTGTCCAGGGGACAGTCTCCTTGAGCCATGCCCACCCATCCAGATCCTGGAGTTCTCCACCAGCAGCACTGGGCAGGCCACACTCTGCCTGTTTACATTCATCTTTCCCTACCATCATCATGGCCAGGGGTTAGGAGGATGGCAAGCTCTGGCTGCCCTGTCTCACATCCTGACTCCCACAACCGGGCAAACACTTCACCACCCTGTGCCTACTTCCTCCTCCATGAAACAGGCGACAGAACATTAGCAAAGCACCTAGAACAATGCCTGGCACGTAGAAGTGTTGTTGGCTTCTGAGCTATTATTATGATCCTTCGTCATCGACTCTACTTTCTCTCAGCATCTAGAACACGTTTTCCCCACACAGTAAGCAACCACTGAATATTTAGGGAATCGGTGAATGAGTCAATGGTAAATGCAGGACTGGGGCACCCGGGCGGCTCAGTCAGTTAAGCGTATGGCTCTTGGTTTTCATTCAGGTCATGATCCCACAGTTTCATGAGTTCAAGCCCTGAGTCAAGCTCTGAGCTGGTAGTGCAGAGCCTGCTTGGGAGTCTCTCTTTCTGTCTCTCTCTCTGCCCCTCCCACACTCACACTGTCTCTGTCTCTCTCAAAATAAATAAACTTAAAGAAATTAAAAGTAAAAAAGACCAAGAGAAAGACCAATAAAAGCCACTTACCTAAATTTGGAAGAAGGAAAGGGAGAATTCTCTACCCTACCCTAACTATATATTTTTTTTTAATTTTTATTTTTTTTATTTCTCGGAGAGAGAGACGGCGTGAGCAGGGGAGGGTCAGAGAGAGAGGGAGACAGACTCTGAAATAGGCTCCAGGCTCTGAGCTGGCAGTCAGGACAGAGCCCGACGCGGGGCTCAAACCCACGAACCGCAAGATCATGACCTAAGCGAAAGTCGGACGCTTAACCGACTAAGCCACCCAGGCGCCCCTACCGTAACTATATTCTAAATAAATTTAAATTTAACAGATTGTCGACATTACTCTTCAGGGACTAATTAAAAAGTTTGGATTGTTCCCATTTCATATTGCCATAGCGCTTTGGGGGTCACGAAACCTAGTATCTGAATTTCTCTAAAAAGACAACTCGAACTGAAGGCATTTTTCCCAAGAATAAATGAAATATACCAACAGGTCCGTGAAAATGCGTTCAATATCACTAATCATCAGGAAGCGCACAAGGAGATACCACCCCACAGCTGTCAGAATGGCTGTCATCAAAAGGCAAGAGACAACAAGTGCTGGTGAGGGTGTGAAGAAAGAGGCACCCTAGGGGCGCCTGGGTGGCTTAGTCGGTTAAGCGTCCGACTTTCGCTTGGGTCATGATCTCGTGGTTCGTGGGTTCGAGCCCCGCGTCGGGCTCTGTGCTGACTGCCAGCTCAGAGCCTGGAGCCTGTTTCAGTCTGTGACTCCCTCTCTCTCTGACCCTCCCCTGCTCACGCTGTCTCTCTCTCTCTCCTAGAAATAAAGAAAACATTAAAGAAAAAAAAAAAAGAATTAAAAAAAAAAAAGAAAGAAAGAAAGAAAGAAAGAGGCACCCTGGGCGCTGTTGGTGGGAATGTAACTTGGTACAGATACTATGGGAAATGGTATAGAGATTCCTCAAAAAATTAAAAAGAGAACTACCGTGGTGACCCAGCAAAGCTTCTTCTGGAGTTCTACCCAAAAGAAATGAAAACAGGACCTTGAAGAGGTATTTGCACTTCCAGCTTCACTATAGCATTACTGACAACAGTCAAGATACTGAAACGACTTGCGTGTTCATCAACAGATACATCGATTTTAAAAAGTGGTGTATATACATAACGGAATATCATTCGGCCAGAAGTAAGAAGGAAATCCCGCCATGAGACAACACGGATGGACCCTGAAGGTATGCCAAGTGACAAAAGTCAGACAGAGGAAGACAAAGACTTTATGGTATCATTTATATGTGGAATCTAAAAACAGCTGAAACTCAGAGTAAGGTGGTGGTTACTGGGGAGATGTTGGTCACAGGGTACAAACTTCCAGTTACAAAATGAGTCAGTTCTGGGGATCTAATGTACAGCGTGGCAATTATAATTATATACTTGAGTTGCCTAGAGAACAAATCCTACATGTTCTCACGGCAAAAAAGAAACGGTAATTATATGCCGTGCTAGGGGTATTAGCTAACCCTAGAAAGTAATCGTGTTACAATACAGAAGTATATCAAATCGACAAACTGTACACCTTAAACTTATACATGTGATAGGTCAGTTATCTCTCTATAAAGCTGCGATTTCAAAAATAAACATGAAAAATAAAATAAAAATACGCTTCTACCCCAAACTTGGTATCCCCACCCACCCACCTTTGACCCTTCTCTCTGCCTCAATGCCAACATGTAATCGGTCAGCAAATTCTACTGATATTCCCTCCCAATCTGCCCACTTCACAATTATTCCCATGGCTAGCAACCTAACACAAGCCAAAGCCCTCACCGATTTCCCACAGTGGTTGGAATCGAACACCAAATTCTCACCATATCCTCCCCAGGCCACTCTCTCATCCCTCAGGACCTGCAGTCACTGTCGCTGGCTTTAAATTTCTCTCACAGCTAAAGAATTTTCCCCTTAGGGAACTTCATACACGGTTTTCCTTCTGCCTGGAATGTTCTCCCATCTCCTACCCCTTCCTTCTCTCATACCCTTATCTGGCTACCTCTAGTTGATCCTTCACATCTCATTTTATTTATTTATTTTTTTAATGTTTAATTTTGAGATACAGAGTGTAAGCAGAGGTGGGGCAGAGAGAGAGGGAGACACAGAATCTGAAGCAGGCTCCAGGCTCTGAGCTGTCAGCACAGAGCCTGACGCGGGTCTCAAACTCACAAACCGTGAGATCATGACCTGAGCCGAAGTCAGACGCTTAACTGACTGAGCCACCCAGGCGCCCCCTTCACATCTCATTTTAAATGTCATTTCCTCAGGGGACTGTCCCAGCGTGTAACCCCCACTGGCTTCTCGGTGGAAGAAATCCCATCTCCCTGTCACCCCCATCACAGCACCTATCCGCCACCCCCTCCCACAGGTAGGGGCAGAGATGGTTTTGCTAGGCCTCCGCATCCAGCACAGAACCTTCCAGCATACACCAACTGCCAACATTCACCCAGAAGCGCAGGTGATGATAGAGCCCAAGCCAAATAACCCATCCAGATACCCACATGTATTTCATACCCAACAGGAAGCTCTCAAAGCAGTTTTTCTTAGTAACCATGGAGGAGGCGCCCCACCCCCACCCCCACACTGCTCAGACGCGAAAAAGCAGGAGTGTCGCCATGGCCTCTGAGCTTACTTGAAAATGCTTGGCGCCGGCAGGCAGAGACCCTGTCCAGAGCTCTCTCATCACCCTGTATTTCCTAAGTTTTCCAAACTCTTTCAGCATTTAAGCAATCACGACAACAAAAACACGTACAGCACCACAGTCTGGCAGGCTTTGCTCCTGGGGACACAGACTCCTTGCTTAGCCCGCACCTCAGTGCCCGTTACACAACAAAACACACAAGACCAAGAATGACTAGGAATTCACCCCTCGGTGAAATTCCACGTGGACTTCAAAAGGAAGCCCCCAAGATAAAATGGTGGGAAGTTCTGAAGCCCTGTGCCACCCTGTAAGACACATACTACACCAAAATACCACCATTTTGGGTACGGAGCCTTTCTTTGCTGGGTACAAAGGAAGTTAAATGAAAGTCTTTGTACAGCATAGACCCCGATGGGGGGGAGGGGGGGACGTCCAGGGGAGCAGCCGCTTACCCACAGCTGATGGGCCAAGCCTCAAATACCACCATTTAGCATAACCCAGCTGCTTAGCACTCATGGGGGGGGAGGGGGGGAGTAAAAATATAAATGTAAAAACACCAGAAAGAATGAAATATGAACTAGTTACGTGAATCAGAAAATGGGCCCGGGGAGGCCAGGAAGAGGGGAGGGTCCTGGGACTTGAATTTCTCAGGGGTGTGGAAAGGTTCAAAGAAAGGGGAGGGAGAGACGGATCTCTTGTGTAAATTCCTATTTTTTGGCTAACCGCCTGCCCCCTCCTCCAAAAAAAAACCAACTCAATACAGCATCCTTGGGGAATAATTTCCTTTTCTGAGCACAGATTAGAAAGCGCTAGATTATAATAAATAAGATGCAGTATCAGTTACAGAACTTCAATTGGTGGGGCTTGCTTCTTAATTTAAATAATATTAGATCAACTGAATTCCACTTATTGAGAATATTCGTTTTTTATAATGCGGGAACCCACATACCACATGGAAAAGAAAATCCAGATTAATGACAAAAATCTTTAAACACCTCTGTGAAAATTCTACCCCACATGGACGCTAGGAGGTTATTTTCTTTGCAACTGATGACAGTGATAATCTCTAATGATTCCTAACAAACACTGAACTTCTCCAGTTTCAAAAGAAAGCACTAGAAATAATTATGAAATAACCTGGCCCAGAAATTACAATAAACCCGAATTTCGGAGAAATTAGGCGGCAACCCTTAGACAATTATTTTGAAACATGTCTGATGAAACAGTAGGATGTGACAATGTTTTCTTTAAAAAGAAGGAAAAACAAAAATGTGAGGAAGAACCCATGGTCTGGAAGAGAGTCGGCCATTCACCGGCAGAGCTGAAAGCAAACCAGAAACCCAGACGATACACCAGCCGGAATCCAGAAGGCCCCCTTTATAAATACAGATACACTGCACATGCCAAAGTGGTTTTCTGGTTGACCCACTGCTGTCCAGTGAAAAGGTGATCATGCATTGACAGTCCCAAGGTGTAGCATTCCTCTATTCCAAAGGCTGCATGAGACCACTAAGTGGATGAAGAGGTCAACAACCAAGCCTTCCTCCCATCCTACCTGCCCGGCTCCCTCTACCAACCCCTCCCTCTCCAGCACCCCCCTTCTCACCCCTTAGTCTCAGGTGAAGATTACAGAAATACACACAATTACGGGGCTAACTCATAGCCAAAGACACCATTCGGTTGCCACGGCATTAAGGATTTCACAAATTTGGTTTCCTTTAATCCCAATCCCAGCCCAAGTCCTTTGTCTCCTCTGTCCAGCTGCCGGAGCCCACCCTCCTTTCACAGCCCAGAATGTCTGCGCAATGGCCAGTGCCCAGATCCCCAGGAGCACAGCAGAACGCACAGAGGTTGCAGCCACCAGCCGCCACTCCTTGGGGCAAGGGGACTCCACTGAAGTGTGGCATGCGCTCATGGTGGTGGCTGGAAAACACACCCTATAAGACAGCAGAGGATAAAGGGACCTAAGTCCCCCTGTGCTCCCCTCGCCAAAATCCACACTGGCTCTGGCTAAAATGTCTTTCCATCTTCTCAGCCTGTTCATTTCCAAAGATGATAACTAAGCACTTAATTAGATCTACCTTGTGACAACTATCCACGTGGGACAGTTGTGGAGGCAGCATCGAGCAGCTCTCTCTAAATGGAGAAGCCTCCACCCTCACCTTCGGGTGATGCTCCCCAGGGCGGGCCCCCGACCTCCATCCACACTGGCAAGGGACTGTGTCCATCCTGCACCCGCTTCTAAGAATGGTACCTTCTCTCCACTCAAAGAGAAAAAAAAAAGCCTCCAGGAGATTTTAAAGATAACACCCTTTCCCTGTAGCTCAAAAAAAACAAGTGGCAGCCTTGCCCAGCATTTCCAAAAGCAGAGAAATGCAATCAAAGTCTAGACGCACGGTGGGAAATGCGGGGGTGGGGGTGGGGGGGTAAAAAGGACGGGCTTCCTCATTTTACCCTCTAGGACACTGTAACTATCGCACTTTTTAAAAGGCTTTGTATACTATTAAAATGTCTGTACAGCATTCACTTTCCTGGGAGAAACCTGCATCAAGCAGACCCCACACCAACAACATCCTCACACTTAGGACAATGTCCCTGCGACTCACAGACCGCAAAACAGAACCAGCCACAGAAAGTTACTTTCTACTCCCTTAGTAAAGAACATGCCACGAGGCCCTGGAAAAGGAGCGGAGAACCCGGTCCAGTCCTCGCTCTGGCCGCTAACTCAGCGTGTGACGTTGGGCAATTCACTTAGGGCATCTCTGGGCCTGTTTCCTTTTCTGAGAGCTGGTTGGGCCGAGATGATCTAAGGTCACTTCCAGCCCTGAAATCTTGACATTGTGGAAGCATAGGTAATTATGAGCATCCATTTTACTGCAGGGTTGGGGGAAGGGGGGAAGCTTCTGAAATAATGTCAACCTTTCTACATGCCTCATTTATAACATGAGGATTTGTAGAACATTTTCACAAATGATGAATCAAGATGTGGCTTAACGGAAATAAATCACTTTGTAATACATACACACACATACATATGTATTGAATATTCATATAACAGAGGCATAATTCATTAAATAATATATACTCTATTACAGCAAGCTACAAAGTAAGGAGACAGTTAGCCTGAAATTTGACACAATGCATCTTGAAATTTTTCTACTTAAGAAAATCATTTTGCCACTTTTAGAAATTACAAGTAACAGAGAGGCAAAATATATTAATGGGTAGCATTTTGTGGTAGTTAAATAAAAAATACATGAATTATTTCATGCTTTGCATAATTCTACCTGTCACAGATTCGTTATAAAAATGTGTCTTCCATTAATTATTTCAAAACTATGAAGTCCAGCTCATGATATAAATATATGGAAGAGAATATTCTAAGAAGGCTGAGCCAACTTCTCAAGAGGTTAATTTATAAAATCCACTTTCAGAACCTACAAAATCTGAAAGCACATTAAAAATATATGTAGACACACATTTTACGTTGTAGTCTCTCACTACTAAAAACAAATGTTTCCTATGTTAAACACACAGGCTTTCAAAGCCATGGATGTACAGGTTAAAATGAACTGAAGCCCTTCCAAATTCATTTCTACTCTCCATTTACAATCAATCAGCCCCGATAAAATTCTGCTGATATGAATATAGAATGCTACTACTTTCCAACAATTAAGATAAATTGAGGGACCGGGGGCGGGGATTGGAAAGTCTCAAATCCAATGCTTCCCTTTTGAATTTTCTAATTTCTTCCTCTGCAACTCACCTCCACTAAATGAGGTTTTCGGGAAAGGATTTGGGGATTGTATTTTTGTAAACTACTCTGGCACCATTTCCAGTCTCCCCCAAACCTTGGTGACAGTGTCCCATTAGCTGGAGACCACAAGGCTAGACTAACCCAACACCAGGAGAAAGGGGGTGGTGGGAAGATTTTGAAATTTTCCAGGTAGGTAACAATCACTAAGGTCCAAGAGCAGAAAACAAATACCTTCTAGATATAAACCATATCCAAGAATATTCCAAAAATATAAATATTTTACAGAAAGAAAAACTGATAAACAAGACCTTATCGACAAAAGATTATTTTCTTCATCTCCCCCCAAGGAAGGAAGGAACTGCCTTTGTAAGGTCACTTACGACGATGTGTGCCGGCGACGGAGAGCGGGCATCCTTGAGGGCTTGTCTGCTCTGGAGGGTCCCCGCCTGGACATCAAGCAGTGGCCATTTCATCTGGAGATACTAGAGGGAGGAAACAAAATGAACGTGGCAGATGAATTTGGAAAATCCATACAAAACAGCTATCCCAAGACATAACTCCTGGGGTACCTGATAGACAGATAGGAAACTAAAAGGAGTAAAAACACATGCAAATAACAACACTGAAAAACTTAAAAGCATGCAAAAAACACCACCACCAACAGAAAAATCCAATCGTGCCATACCAACAGATTCTTCCTTAGGGTTCACGTTCAACAGGTACTTTTATAGAACATCAACACTATTAACAACTACAGTTTGGTTTTTTAACATTCAAACTTTAGGCTGGCTCCAGATAACACCATTTCACTGGTCCTACCTCATTTAGAGGAAACAGTAGGAGAGGAAAGAAGGGAGAGAACACAGGTCTTCCAAAGGAAGAATGCAAATACAAGTCTCAAGCCATAGGTGTCCAGGAGACCGTAATTCCAGATCTGCTCTTTCAGGGACCTTCATTTCTAAAACGCCATCATCCTTCACTTTCCAGATGAGTATATCTGTGCAACAGTGCTTTGGTAGAAGCTGCCCAAACAAGAGGAAGATGGATCCCCTCATCCAACCCCAAGGGATGGAAAATCAGTGGCACACGGAAGTGAAAGGGAGTTACTTCTGTCACAAGAGATTGAGAAGAGCTTGACGGACTGGTCCAATTCCCTGTTGTACAAACAAGGAAAACCAAGGTGAGGTGGACTGCCCCGTCACAGAGATACTGAGCACATAGGATAAGTAACTCCAAGGGGCACACCCATTTCACTCAGGAAACCTTCAGACAACTGAACAAAACTGAAGCCACAATGCTAAGATTTTCATAAGGACATCACCAGACTCTGCATCTCTGAATGTCAATGGTTTAACGCTCCAGTTAATGCTTGGAGGGCATTGAAGAGGCCACCTTGGTCTTTCCAGAGACCCCAAAGCAAAATAAATGGCTAGTTTTCATATAAACTGTATGAATATTGATTAAAGCTCACTTTGTACATAGCCTTCTTGTGAAGTATAAGGAGATAGGAAGACATTTGCCCTCAGGGAGCTTATACACACAAGAGAACTGACTCACACACAGATTAAGTCCAGATAGAACGTAGGAGAACCGTGGCACAGACTCAGGGAGTGGTGCCTAGGGAATACCAAGAAAGAAGATGGTAGTTCTGAGAAGGACCCTGGGGAAGGCTGCACAGAGTAAGTGCTGTTGAGTCAGAAAGATTTCAACAGAAAGAAAAAAGAACAGCACGGGACAGTCCAGAAAGAAGGAAGGGTTGGCTCAAATCCCATATGAAAAGGGAGGGTGAAAGCCACAGACACAGCTTTCCCATAGGTTCCTTAAAGATACAACTGGACAACGGATTAAAACCAAATGCAGTTACACCCAACGCTGGAAGAGCCTGGCCCACGAGCTACCTGCCCCAAGCAGAGTCATTTTCCCAACTGAGATCTATACAAGGTTAGAGAACTTCTATAACCTCGGGGCTGTAAGAAGGCTCTTGTGTGAGGAAACCTGGTTACTAGTTCTGATAACCCACCACAAGACCTTGCATCAAATCCCTTTGCTTCTATGGGCCTCCAGTGTTTCATCCATCAACGATCGGGGATGAGGGTGAGGGAGGGACTGCCCCAGCACTGAAGGATTCTGGACCCCCAGACTGTAAATATCAGCAAGTACCCCACTCCCACCCCCACCTCAGTCACCCTGATATTCAAACCATTGTCAAATACCTACTTTGGGGGCAGTAGCATCCCAAGCTGAGGGCCACTGTAGTAAATGTTTCCGCGGTCTCCCTCAGCCTGTAACCCAAGCCAATGGGCCATGGGAACCCACTCCACCCCAGCTCACCCTGACTTCTTCCCATTCTCACTCACCACATAAATATATGAACCTCATTGGTCAAAACCACTCAACAGCATCATTTCCTTGAGGCCGACCAAAATGGAAACCTGCCAATACTCTTCTCTCCTCTCATAAAAACCCGTGAGGAAAAACGCCAAGCTGAGTGCCACACACCTACACCTCACGCTACCTTCAGTGGGCAGGGGTCAGATAAACAGACCAGTTTTTATCTTCGGCCATCTGTAAAACTGAGTTGGTCACATCCAAATACCAGCTCCATAGAATTCAGAAATTTAGGCTTTGTTTAAGGTGACAGACCTGCCCTGAGGACCTCACTGGAGAACTGTCATACCCATAATGCAATATTAATGCAGAGTCTTATAATTCTTATTTTACATAAAAGCTTCATTGTGTGCCATATCCAATCTCCGCAGGCTACCTGCACATATTTTTATGAGCCTACATTTCAGCGCTCCAAGCCTACAATACACATAATTTTCAATTATGTTAGGGCAGCCCAGGATCACTGCCTATATAACATTACTGGTTGGAGGAAATGAGACTCGGCCCCACTGCCCAGAGAGAGCTAACCAGATCCAGATGGCAGAGGAAGACAGCCCCAGTCCCGCTGGCTTGCAAGGACTCCGCAGTGACAGCCTCCACATCTCCATCCCAATGCAACTTGATCCCACAGAATGGCTGGGCCCCCCCAAAGCTGTGCCTGTCCCATGGAAATAACTGGCATTCGGGCCGACGAGGTTCCTTTCGGGGAAAGAAGTATTATGTCAGGATTTTTAAAAGGAAGTTATTAACCTCCTCCAAAAGTGATGGGTTTCCCAGGTTCCTTCATCTTCTACAATTGGTCCTTATTAATAACGAAAATAAATAAATAAAGGGAAGAAAAAGGAAATTAGGTACGATTATAGCCTAGAGGAAAATCTCTTCCTTCCTGGAGACACTAAGCGGCAGGAAATTCTATTCTGTTGGGTCCTAAAGGAAGACCCGAAGGAGGAGGCATCTCGGATTTACGAAAGGGCTGGAAAGCCACGCCACATTTTCCCCATGGCCCAACTTCGGTTTTACATCCTTTTGGAGAAGGAAAAAAAAAAAGTTCCCACCATCCCACTACAAAAACAACACTGGGCTCCGGCTCTCTTCCTTTCAGGCCGCTCACCGTGGAAATTATGAATTGCCTACAAAAACACTAAACTTTTCAGCAAACTGCAATCAAATGGGGCCGTGGGAATTACTGCATTGAAAACTGTTGAAATGGAGTCCTGCTCAACTTGCATTTTTTGTAAAAAATAAATAAGTAAATAAATAAATAAAAATACGTAAGGCCATCTTGACTTAAGTGTTCCATCCTTTGTTTAATACTAATGTTCTGCTCATGGCCCATTAGGGTTTTTCCCCCAAATCATATTTTATGATATGTCTCAGGGAGCTTAAGTTAAGCTTCAGACCTGTGGACAAAGTCTCGAAACATATACAAAACCAATGGTCTGAATGGAATCAAAGTGCTTTAAAAGCCTGTTAAACTGTCAGCAAAAAAAAAAAAAAAAGAAAGAAAAGAAAAGAAAAGAAAAGAAAAGAAAAGAAAAGAAAAGAAAAGAAAAGAAAAAGGTATGCAATGCTAACTTCTCCTCCCTCACCACCCCAATAAAAAAAAAAAAAAGAAGACAAGGGGGCAGGGGGCTCCTGGGTGGCTCAGCCGGTTCCGCGTCTGACTTCAGCTCAGGTCATGATCTCACGGTTCATGGGTTGGAGCCCCACAACAGGCTCTGCACTGACAGCGCAGAGCCTGCTTGGGAGTCTCTCTCTCCCTCTCTCTCTCTGCCCCTCCCCCACTCATACTTTTTCTCAAAATAAATAAACTTAAAAAAAAAAAAAAAACAGACAAGGAAAGGTAGGTGGGCGAGGGATCTTCCGAATCAGAGGGTCCCTGCAGGACCCAGCTACAAAGGCAAAGGTATCTGACAAAGGCACCCCCGTCCTCAAGGGTACGGCTTTAGTAGCAAGGATGGTGAGGAGGGGCTAGCTCAGAGAACCTGAAGCCAAGGGCTCCTGGGGTCGTGGCACAAAGTCAATTTTCTAAACAAAGAGAACAAGGCAAAGACAGATGATGATGACAAAGCTCCACATCCTTGATTTAAAAAAAAAAAAAAAAAGGCTGCCTGGCGGCACTTCCTGTCAGTTGCTCCATCTCACAGATGGGCAGGCAAGTGGATCCGTCCCTTTACTCGTACAGGGCAGGGTTGGCAGACTTTTCTGTAAATGGCTAGCACACATATCTTACTTAGCCTTTGTGACCCATCTTGGTTCTACTTAGCTCAGCAGTGCTTAACACCGGAGCAGCCACAGTCCACACGTGCATGCATTACATCACGGCTGTGTAACAATAAAGCTTTATTTATAGATACTGAAATATGGATTCCATAGGACTTTCCTGTGTCAGGAAGTATTCTTCTCTTAATTTTTTCCAACCAGTGAAAAATAATGAAAACCATTGTTAGCTCACAGGCCATACACAAAGAGGTGATAAGATGGCCTCAGCCTCTGAGCCTGTTGCTACCCCTGGCTTAAGGAATCAATATGTAAAGGCCTGATTTCAACTTGGACAGGATACATTCCTTCAGTGGGCCTTAAGTCCACAGACTGTCGAACATAATTATTTGGTGGCCCCAAGGCGACATTTTAGATTTAATCGTCACTGGCAAAGTCCAGTTTTGGGGGAAAAGCTCGGAAAAGAATGTGAGCTCTCCAGCCACGACTCGCAGTCACAAGGTCTAACCACTAGACCACGGGCTCACCGAAATAACTACCCCTCCTTTCCAAAATGGAAGTTCGAAAATCCCTGAGCAATCCTGACTGGAAAAGGTTCACGTGTTCGAAAGTTCTCAGGCGCTTCCCAGGAAATGCTGGCAGTGCGTCACATGCCATGGATTCACCACAGAAGCCCACTGGGCAGAAACTCTGCAGGTCATGGGTGACGTGCCCCGTATGCTTCGGGAATCACGTTCAGAAACTCCTCTCTCTAGAGCTTCTCGGCTTGTACAACCTTCAGACATCCCAAAGCTGGAATGAAGTCCGTGCTGGGCCAGCTCTGCCCATCAGCAGAGGGCATTGGCCATGGGCTCAGGCTGATGGGGATGCGGGGGCCACCATGGGGCCTGAACGGACTGCTAAAGGGAGAGGAAACTGGCCCCTTCTGGAAGACCAGGTCCCATAGAAAGCCCATGATGCAGAAAGGCCTTGCACTCCCCTCCCCTTCCTGGTAGGTGGGCATCCTTTACCTAAGTACAAAAACAATAAGAAACCAGCCTTTTCCATCCACACTGTTTCTCAGCAGGAGTGCTTCTTCCTAGGAAAATCCATTTTACAAGAATTCAAAGTAGCTGGAACCCATCCTGACGAGAGATCGGGACTGCTTAGTCTTCCTAACACATGAGCACCAGAAAGTCATACTTGCTGTGTTTCTTCTAAAACAGAAAGTCGGTATTTTGTCCAAACACCCAAACCGAGAGGCCGCAAGCCACAGTCTATCACATCCAAGCCCACGAATCCTGCCCCCTCTGCGAGGTGACCCCACAACCCTCTCCGTGCAGCCTCACCATGGGCCCTGTGGACTCTACCACACACCTGCAAGCCGGAAGGGTTAAAACCATGATCATAATGTTCACGCCACTCAACTTTACCAAATCAAAGGCTGCCAGAAGTCCCTCATTGTAAGAGGAAAATGGAAAAACTTCGTAAGACAACAGGAAGCACAACTATATCGCCAATGGCGCACACACATTTCTTCGGGAGCTCACGTTGGGAGGCACACGTGTACATCTGTTAAAGAACAGGTTTGCCTGTCTCTTTTGGAACCTACCTCATTTGTCAGAACTGGAAGCTGGAAAATTCAGCCCATCTTCTATAAGTAATTATAATTAACTTTGCCCTGGGGGTCAGGGAAACCCAATTTATCCAGAATAGTAAAATTATAAGAAGCCGTGATTAATATTCTGTCTTACCTACCCTCTGAATCATACAGGTACCAACAAGTTCCCCAAAGCTAGCATTGCTCGCATATACCTAACAGTGAAATTATATCAGAAGTTATCAGACTTCTGCAGGCTCCTCAGGGCCACCTTTACAAAATTGGTTTGACCAATTTTCCTGCAGATGCAGAAGGTACAGGAGATTAAGCTGCTTTACTCTAGGTTAAAACACAGCCCAAGAATTGCTTCTTCAATCCACATAAGAGCCAAAGATACAGGCTCTATTTAGAGAGGCATTATTATTTGCCTATAAAGTACAACTGCACAGAAAAGGAAAATTCAGGAAGGTGTGATTTTGGATACTTGGGTTATAGCATAAGTGAGTATATACGATAGTTACCAACGGAAAGAAACCCAAAGACCTCACAAGGCTGGGTACATTTTGAACTTGGAGAAGGAAAAAAAACCACCGAAGAAAATGAAATTAGGATGCTAGGATTGACTTTAATTTTTTTTCCCTAATGACACCAACCATTGTAAGAACTTAGAGATGTTTCTCTTAAAGTCCCTATCCCATTTCCCAACATGAAAGGAAAAATGAGGGAAACAAAGGATATCAAGGCAGCTGTGTAAGACAACAATTCAATAGCTCTGCCCTCTATCTCCCTGAGTTGGTTGCTACAAGATTTTTAAATGAAATCCTTGCAGTTCACCTTTTTGTCTTCCTAATCATGACAACTGAAAGGTTCCTAACAGTATCGCTTCACATTTAGGGAGCAGCCTGGGGTTCAAAGCCACATTCACAACAATCCTATATAATCAACAAGCAGAAAGCTACAACTAACTTGTTACCAAGGAGGTTAACTAAGGGCATTAGAACACAGCCTCAGCTTACCTGGGGTCCCTGGGTCAGCTGGCATTCTAGTGCACAGGGCTCCGGACCACTGGCATGCTTCCACTTCATCCTGACTCGCCTGAGAACTCCCCTCCACCGTCTTCGGTTTTCTTATCAAATGCTAGGCATCAGTATCACGGGAACGTCACACAGTGTCCACAAAGGAATGAACCATCCTCTCTCCAGCACCTATCCGCTCACTTCTCCCCCCCAGGTCGCTGGGCAAACGTTCAGTTATTCTCCTCCAAGGCTACTCGGTGATTATTTCTACCACAGCTACTGAGGCCACTGGTATTAAGAGGGAAACTGATCAACAGAAGCAAATAACCAAAAAAAAAAATCCAAAATCCAAAACCTGGCATCCCTGTATTCTTTACTTCCCCAGCTATGTGACACCCCTTGTCCCGGAGATCTACTTGCAATTGCTAGGTCGGTGGTTTTGCGGGGAGGCTATGCTATAGCAGCTCATAGAAGCACAGCTGGAGAGCATCTCACTGAGCCCTTCCTTTCAAACCCAGATGGGACCCCCCCGGGCTGGGGGCTGGGACTTTCTTCCATCCTCCCAAGAAAGTCACTCTTAAAATCACGGCTATGTGTTCCTGGGACAGCACAAGAGGGAAAGAGAGTCCAGAAACCCACTCTCGAGCCCCACTTCTGCCACTATCTGCACAATCACTTCAGTTCTCCCCTGGGCAGGCAACCTCTTCCCCACTCTGGACCTAAATCTGTAGCAGGAAGCCAAGGAAAATTCTCTCAAAAGTCCCATTCTCCTGTAACTCCCGCATGCTTGCAGCATTTGCAAAGCACATGCCCTGTGTCCGGTGTGGACTAGATATTCTACGGCCTAGAACCCTCATCTAAGCCCAGTCGGTGGGATGATAAGCTCATCAGTGGTACAGGGACAAGCACAAGGAAGGAGAAATACTATAAAGAAAGATGTCATTCATGATGGGGACATGGTCCTATAGTTTCCAAACCTTGCTGGTTTAGCAAGACTTTCCTCCTGACCCACTCTGGACCTGCTAAAAGCAACTGTCTGGGGCTGGGCCCAGGGTCTGTAATTTTTCTTCCCCACCAGCTCGTCACGTGACCCTGATGACCAGTAATCAGCATAAACTATCAGCCCTAGGGCAGTACCAATAATGAGCGTGGTGTACGTCTGCAGATCCCACCTTACTTTCTCAAAAGCTTTTATTAAACTCCTACATTGACTGTCACTACATCTCTTCAGGTGGTCAAAGCAGATCATCTCCAAATCCGCTTTGAACTTTTTTTACGTTTATTTATATTTTGAGAGAGAGACAGAGCACGAACGGAGTAGGGGCACAGAGAGAGAAGGAGAGTTCTAAGTAGGCTCTGCGCGGTCAGAAGAGAGTCCTGCGCGGGGCTCAGACTCACAAACCATGAGATTATGACCTGAGGTGAAATTAAGAGTCAGACGCTTAACCCACTGAGCCACCCAGGCATCCGTCCAAACCCAGTTTAAAAGTGAAGAAAAGCAGAGAGAAATTAAGGGACTTAGTCATGCAGTTAGGAGGGATTCCGAACCAGAATGTAGAGTTCTGGTATTTTCAGACCAGGACTCAGAATCTCTTCTATCAGACTGAGTAGAAGCAGCAGTGGGAGGGAGGGCAAAAAATGGTGCAGCCCCCACACCTACACAGGGAGCCAGTGGGAAATCAGCCTCAGAGACAGTCTCACTCTGTCACACCAAAAGCAGCCCAGGACAAGCCATGAAAGAGACTTCAGGCAGGCCTGAGATTGAGCTCCCCCAAAGAGGGCTGTGGACCCCAAGCCAATGTCAGCCCTGCCAAAAGCGCCCGTGTCCCTGAGTCCCAGGTCGGAGGACACGAAGCCACTGGAAGAACCTGGAAACAGAAACCCTGGTCTTCCTGTCGTGCTCCAACAGGTTGCCCGTCTTCAGCCCCCACGCAGGGAGCATAACCTCCTTCCCCCAGGGAAAGGGGGTAACTAACCAATAATGAAAGCTCGCACGCCACGGGAGGAATCTCCCATTAAGAGACAGACCAAAGACGACCTACTTTGTTCACATTTTCTATTACTGCCTCTAATAAAAAGGCTCAGCCCAGTCCAGTTGATTGGAATGTGCTAGTTAGCATCTGCTGGCCTAACCAAGTGCACGCAGGCACCTGCAGACCAGGAAAAGCAGCTGAAAGACATGGAGTGGCAAGTGTGGGCATCACGGGGGGCTCACCAAACACGGGGCAGAGCGGGAGGAGAGCATGCCAAGCCTCAGCTGAAGAATGGGGAAGTACGAGGTGGTCTAGCCACACGATGGAATATTATCTGGCAATGAAAACACGCGACTACTTCCAACAACACGGATGTCCCTTGCAAACATGCTGACTTAAAGAGGGCTGACGACAAAGGTCACATCCTGTAGGATTCCTCCCATAGGAAAATCCAGAATAGGCAAATCCATAGAGACATAGATTAAATTAGTGGTTGCCAAGGACTGGGGGCGGGAGGGGGAGGTATGAGGAGTGACTGTTAGTGGGCACAGAGTTTCTTTGGAGGTGACAAAAATGGTATGGAAATAGACGTGGTTAATGTTTGCACACCACTGTGAATATGTCAAAGCCCACCGAATTGTATACTTTAAATGGGTAGATTTAATGGTATGTGAATTATATCTCGGTTCTTAAAATGGATTACAAAAAAAAAAAAAATGCAGCAAGTCCCTTGATGGTTATCACATTCATTTCAAAGACAAAGGGGTGGGGGAGAGCACAGAGTCACGTATGCAGACTCCACCCACAATGCCATCATGCCTCAAGAATGAGCCACGGAACAGGTGAACAAACCTATTCTTTAAGGAAAAAATCAGACCCTCCAAAGCTTCCTGGGAAACGAGCGATCTCCCAAATGTGACCGGCTGGCGCGGGATCTCGGAAAAGGACCGTTCCGACGGCGGGGGACCATCGACCCTGCGGGAAAGCTGGGAAGAACACAGCCGGCCCTGGGATAAACGTGCTGAGGAAGAGACCAGGGAGGCAGGAACGGAAGGAAGGGTGTAGATCTATCTGAAGGCCAACCAAACAGAGAGGAGCGCTGGAGTCAACAGAATGGCGACAGGTCAGGAACCTGAAGCCTGGGTTGTCACAGCCTCTTCTCCAGCGCCCTGTGGCTTCAGGCAGGCCAGGGTGGCTTTGCACCTCAGTTTCTCTAGCTGAACAACGGGCTTGGGGCCACTTGTCTAGAGTCTCCCAAAGGACTTCCTCACCGTATTTTCAAGGCCAGAGGGGAACACTATGTAAATGACAGGACAGTTAAGATTTGTCATTTCTTCCTCCAACTGCACCCCAGGGTTACAAGCCAGAAGAGTTGGCTAACTTGTTCCCTTGTTAGCTACCGTAAATTGTCAGAGAGACAGCCACCAGGAGACCTTCGAGAAACACAAAGCCAGAGAGTCACAGGGTCCTGGTGAAGACTTATTTTAAGTACATGAGTCGGCATGACCGCAGCAGACACTAGAATCAGGAACTTTGAAACATTCCTTTCTTTCTCCACAGCCAGGAGCTCTCAAGACTCGGGATTTTTTCCGATTCGGCTGTGCTTCCCAGCCCGTCACGTTTCTTCCCCCTCTTCCACCACAACAGACCACGCAAGGCTCGGCGGTCAACAGGCAACCGGGGCACAATTAATGTGCTTCAGTCAGTGGACACGCAAGAGAGGCCTCGGCTCACGTCCCCGGATTCCAACCGAAATGACGAAGCGCGCCGCACTTCCCTTCTATTTGTGCTTCCCCCCGTCACATCTTGAACGAGGTCGGTGGCTCCAGCAAGGTCCCCCTGTCCAACGTTTTATTGTCCGACGCTGGCTGTGACAGGCATGTGGAGCCGCTTCGTAATGCTAACCTCGGGAAGCCAAAAGGTCAGGCAGCGCCTCTGGTTCATTTTGCTCGGGGACGAGCAAACCCCCCGAGCCGGGGTGAAGATTTAGTGAGGCTGACCTTCTGGAGGCCCCCGACCCCCCCTGCACACAAGTCTCGCTGCCTCAGCCAGAAGCGGCCTGCCACTCAAGTATCATCTTGCTGTAACAAATTACTCCTAACCCAGGATTACGGCTCTTTCCAAATCCCTCCTAGAGAGCAAGGAAATAAACATTCTCTCCCAGGACTCTGCCCCAGTTCTGTCCCCTGTTGGTAATCCTTGTCTGTATTTGCTTCTCCTACAAGCCTTCGTCTGGGAGGTCTGCTAGACCATTCCGGCCCACTTTCCTTTCAGACATAAGCTGAATGTCTCAATTGTCCATTAGGCACAGTAGAAGATGAAGGCGGCCTTTCTGTCCGGAGGAGTCTCACACAATAGTTCTCTTTGCCCACACACTTCTCGTCTGACTGCAGACTCGACTGGCCTAATCCTAGTCACTCACGGAACTCCACACCCCAAATTCCTCCCCAGCGCCCCAGAGGGACGGGTGCGGACGCGCCGCTCGAGTCCACACCGGGGCAGAGAAGCAGCCCCCTCCCACCCCCTCCCACCCGAGGGACAGCATGCCATTTGGGGGCGAGCTGAATGGGGAGAAAGATCTAGAAAGAAGAGGCAAGATAGGAGATTGCCGGCAGGAGAGACTGCCTCTGACCCCATCCTGTGGTTTCCTTTAATAAACTACCAGGAGATATTTCGAGCACAATAACCTCACTTGGGGAAGGAAACACAGTTCTGCCCACTTCCAAAGTCTCCTCTGAAATCCCAGGATATTCCAGACCCTTCACACAGACAGGGCCGCTTTGTGTTTTTAATTGTATACATACAGTGACCAGCATATGCCAAGAAGCAAAGGGCAGAACAATGGATTTTATAACCAACGTGGGTGATTTGAAGCGATAGGGATCTTCAGGTTGTTTTACGCGAGACTTTTCTCCCTGCAGAGAGCGGCTGACAGCACACTTGGTGACAACATTCTGGGCCGGGAGAGAAACTTTCTGAAATAACCCAAAGGCACTGAGGAGACAGAAATACCATCAAAAATCCAGGCGCCAAATCAAATTCCTGTTTTAAGAAAGGGGAGCGGAGGGGACACCAGTTGAAGAAACTGAGTTAGACGATACACCTCGTTCTAACGTGAGCCCCACCTTAATGGCCGAGGCCATCCCCCCCTCTCTCGCCAGGGCCACCGGGCCTCTCCAAACAAACTTGTTCTCTGCTTCTGTGGTTTTAGTCTTTAAAGAAGCTGGCTTGGAAAAGAGCAGTACTGATCTCGAGCTAACCACTTAGCTCATTACGTGTCAGCTGGACGGGAAAATCAATTCCAACAGCATCGAGTTTGGTTATCCCCTCCCCCAAAGGTCTGCACTATTAATAGCAAGAAAGTTTCGGTTTATTTGTAATCTTGACCAGCCCTGACCACGGAACCTGGACATGTGCACTCCTAGAGCTCCCAGCCACCTGGGAGACAGAATTTCAGGTCTCCGTCTTCTGACAGCAGTAGAAAGACGCAGAAGGTAGGCTGAACTTCAAGCAGACAGCAAGATTCAGGTCAAAGAGGACTGGATCCCAGGCAAAGGCTAGGCAGTCAAGGGGGAAAACTAAGTTAACATCTCTCCACCTATTTAACCAGCTCCTGTGCTCCCCTATGGACAAAGGTCACCATGTTATCTGCCCAACACGGAGCTGGCAGACAGAAGGTTCTAGAAGAAACAGGTTAAAGATAAAGCTAAAACCCCATTAATTCAGGCCAACGTGAGTCTGAGCACAAGTAGAATGGGTAAGAGCACAGGCATAGGAGCTGGAATGCCTGGGTTCAAGTCCAGCACCTGCGGCTTCATGCTTCTAGGGTGTTGGACAAATGGCTTCACCTCTCTAGGCAGCCAACCCTGCCCTTGACTGCAAGGTGAGGATAATAACCTAAGGATGACAGTGGTACCTCCCTCTCAGGATATACGGGAGTCATTAGTAGTGTCTGCACTACAAACCAGATGTGGTTGATGTATGAGCTAGAAGGCTGATGGGGTTCATGGTCATGGAGCAAGCCATCTGACCGCAGGGAGTAGAAAGGGAAGAGAAGGAAGCAAATGCACCAATTAAATAAATGCACTAAGTTAACTGACTGCCCAAGTTGGGTGTCTGATAAACAGACCAGCGGACACATCCAGAGGTTACTATCCATCCACACGTCACTGGGAAGGTAAGAAACTGTTCATTCAGCTATTTTAAATATATCCCTCCTTCCTCTCTGTATGAGCCCTGGCAAAGAGAATTCAACTCCAGCTGTGTGAAGTCTTCCCAAACACCTGAATGAAAGAAGCCATCTGCACAAAGGCCCCCTCAGTCTCTGCCCAGGTACAGGTGAACACACAGTCATCCCAACCAAGCCTCCCTCACTCTGCAGATACAAGGGCACAAAGCAAATCACATGCTGCCGCCATCAGACAGGAAAAATGCTAAGTCAGCAAATTGTCTTGAATGACACTTCATGCTGCGCCTTTCATGTCTCCTTGCCCAGGAAACACCCCAGGGGCTCCGCTCTTGCCTCCACAAGGTCCCCTTGCTCCTTTTCCTCTGGAACACTGAGTCCCCACTGGGTTAATTCTACCTACTACTGTGAGGACCCAAAGCAGCAAAGCAGGAGTTGTGGGTGCTGCGTGCATTCAGACCAAGTTTCTCGACCACATCACAAGGCAGCTCAAACCCCAGCTCCAGAACTCCATTTGTTCACCAAAATATTTATTGAGTGCCTAATATGTGCTGAACTTCAAAACACTTGGATTCCTTAAGACAGAATATCAGAGCTGACCATTTTAAAAGCAGGGTGAGCTCAGGCAAACGAGATCACCTCTCTGAGTCCTGGCTTCCTCTTCTGTAAAATGGGGATTCACACAAATACCCACCTCTCAGAGTTCTTCTAAGGATCAAATGCTTGGCACGGTGCCTGGTATATGGCAAGGGCTTAGGAAATGCTAGCTATTATGTTATTAGGTGGTTATGATATTGCTATTAATATAATCAGCATCATCAGAATAAAACTCCTTGAGATGCTACATGATCCTAAATCACCCCAAAAAAAGGAAGTCCCGGGTACATAAGAGAAATAAACACTTAACCTGAAGTAAAGCAGAGTGATCAAAAACATTCCTAATTAACCAGCTGCTGAAGTGGGATTTTCCTGTAACTACAGCTGGTCTCCCTTATGTGCCTGGTCTCCCCTCAGGTATACCAAGGCTCAGCCGCAGGCCTTGCTGTTCTGTGGCTGCGCCTCTCCTCTCCAACCGGCCCTCAAACTTAAAGGCATTTTTCCTAAAGGTCTGCAAGCCCAGAATTCCGATTCTTGCCCCGAATGCTCTGCAAAAAGCAGCCACACGGGGCACAAGCTGGCACACAATCAGGGGTTGCGATGCATTAGGCTAAACACAGCAGCAGCTGCTTAAAGGCGACCAAAAACTACACGAAATCGTCATGGCAAAGAGGTTTTACAAGTGCACAAAGGAAAAGGGAAAAAGGAAAAAACAAATCTCAAAAACGCCACTGTCCCTCTTCTCTCAGGCTATGTCTTGATTTCTTTTTTCTTTAAGATTTAAGAGCTCGCCTGTTGAAAACACTTCCTAAAGAAGGGGGAGACAGTTGGGAAAAGGAAATTCAAAGAACTCCCTGGTGCACCTGGTTTACCACTGTCAGGCAGAAAAGTAAGGGTCAGCCGCGTGGCACCCTGTTTGTGGACCAACTCCGCCCCCTGGTTCTACCCAAAATCGGTGTGGATTTCCTCCCGCGCTGCCCGTGCACCCCGAGAAGGAGGAAGGCAAAAGCGCAGGCTGTAGACACAATATGGAAATGCCCATAACAAACACATATGGGGAGTTAAGCTTTAACTATGGTTTAAAGAGCAGGAAGTCAGGCCAAATCTGGTGTTTGCACCCCAGCCACCGGGCAGGTGACTTAACTTCCCTGAGTTTCCGTTTCTTCTTCTATGAAATAGAAACCAACAACACTCTTCCAATCAGAGTTGTTTCCAAATCATGACTGCAGGTAGCGGTTAGAGCAGCCCCGAGCACACAGTCAGGGTGCAAGAAATGCGATAGATTCTAGGAGCACTGCTGTCCTCATTAGGAAGTTCGTGTCTGCCATACTGGCGATCTGGGCAATAATGTCGGGGTTGCTTTTGTCAGTGTTCAACACGACAGTCTCTCATCAGACACTTCTATTTCAGGAGGTGGAAATGAAGAGGGAAGCTGTGCGGTTGGAAAGTTAAAAAAGACAACAGTGAGTAGGAGAAACTACGTAACATGTGAGATCTTACTCCAGGAAATGCCCTCTGTGAAGCCCTTCACCCATTTTTCAGACGACGTCTCAGGAAACTGAGATGGGAGGGCTCAGGCAAGCAGCCCAAGGTCACAGGATTTGGAAGTGAAGGTTATGAGGCCAGGAAACATGTTTGTCTCCCTGTACCCCTGTGCCAAGCATGAATGGTCTCTTTAAGCCTCATTTAACATTCGACAAATATTTATTGATGCAGGCTCTTTGCCGGGCATTATGCTGGGTACTAAACGTAAGGGAAAGATCACAGAGCCTCAGAGTCAGATGACCTGGGTGAAAATTCCCAGCCCTCACCCCACTTGCTGGGTGACAGTGGGCAGAGATTTCTGCTCCCTAACCTCCAGCTACTGTAAACTAATTCCCCTTCGCTGCACCTCGTAGGGTGAATGCAAAAATTCCACTGAAACAATATCTAACTACTTGGCAGCTTCTAGTGGAGCTTGGGGACTCATTCAAAATCGGTTTCCCTCCCTCTATCCCTCACACCCCCTTCCCATCTCCCAAAACTAGCCCTAGTTAATACATCTATAAAATAAAGATAATAGTAAGGTATCTGAAAAGCACTTCGGCAGTAAAATATAATATGAAATATAAAAAACACATGTTATTATTATTCCAGGAATGCACTCGCCTCTACATCCAACTGCCTCATTGGCGCTCAGAACTTGATATCTGCATAGTCTCGGCAAAGCATACTCCTACCAGGTAGGGGCAACTGGGTCCTCCGGCCCTGGGGGGGATGATGGGGTGGGGGGCACTCAGCCGTGAAGGATGCTTACATTTCCAGGCAGGAAGGAGAAGCACACAGCAGTAGGCGGCCGCTGGACCCACACCGGGGAAGGCAGTGAGGGTCAGGGAGGTGGTTCTGTGCGCTCCCTGATAGCGCCTCGCCAAGCTCTCGGCCAGCTCTCCATCAGCATGGTGGCCACTCATCTGTCTCCCAAGCCCCACATCATTCCCAGGCCCCTAGAATAGGCCAGGCATGTTCAGGATGACAGCGACCCTCCGGTGAGTGGTAAGGCAACATCAGCTGCCCTCACTGACCTCATTATCTTCAGGCCCAGAAGATTCATTAGTTAAAACAACACAATACACAAACTAACTTCTAAAAAGCTTACCCAAGGGCCACAGCACATCCCAATATTTTAAGAGGCATCCACCCACTCACCTCCTTTATTTTAAAGAAGGACAAAGGGGACGTTTCAGCCCACCACAAGCTCAAAAGTCACAACAAAGAAGCCAACTGAGTAGTTCGGGGTTGTCAAATCTTTAACATACAGAAAATCTGCCTCCGCGATGCCATCCACAGTTAATCCCGCAGACAAATAAGGCAGTTAGTTTGCTTTTCACGACGGGCCAGGTGTCAAACCTGGCTGAAACCCACATGAAAAAATGTTGGCTGCCCATGTGACCGTGTGCACACCTGAGAAGTCAATATATCCAAAACTGCCTGTCTGTTTACCACTTTAAAAAGAAGGAAAAAAAACAACCATCTCTGCTTTCCTCTAGGGTAGTGGAATTACAGATAATTCTTTCTTATTGCTTTACACTTCCTAACACTTTATTACAGATTTTTCCTAACGTATCATTTTAATCTTAAAGTAAAATGTTTATTTTTTTAATGTTTATTTAATTTGAGAGAGAGTGAGAGAATGAGAGAGAGAGAGAGAGAGAGAGAGAAAGCAGGGGAGGGGCAGAGAGAGGGGGAGACACAGAATAGGAAGCAGCCTCCAGGCTCCGAGCTGTCAGCACAGAGCCCAATGCGGGGCTTGAACTCATGACCTGGGAGATCATGACCCGAGCCCAAGTCGGACGCTCAACCAACTGAGCCACCCAGGTGCCCCCTTAAAGTAAAAATTTTTAAAGAAAATTTATTTTCCAGCAAACTATCAGATACCTGTAACTATGTATAAAACTATGTGTAGCTATGTATAACTTCGTATAACATGAAGAGGTCGCCCTTGGTGACATTTAAATTTGGTTGTGGAAGCTCACATAGGTTTGCTGGGGTACAGTACTGCATTCATCCCCCCCAGAGGGACATACAGGCCTCTAAAACCCCTAGCAAGCTTTTCTCACAAACGAGAGTCATGGTTTCCTCCCGTCCCTCCTGAGGACCTCTTCAAAGGCGATCCAGTTGCACGAGGAGCCCATTCCAGGTTTGCTGGGATTTCAGGTGCTCTGTCCCGCTGGCCCCAGAAACCCACTGTCACTCCTGTGTCCCATCTGGAGGCAGTCCAGATTTCCACCATCCCGCCCCTAATGCCTTTACTCCACTTCCCAGTTCTCACAGCTGCCTCTCAAGGTCACGTCCCGCTCCCCTCTATCTCTGGGTCCAAGCACCGCGCCTGGTAGATGCAAGGTGCACAGGAGGTGACGCTGAAAGAAGACAGATGCCTGGCTGTCCACCCTAGCAAGGTACTAACAAAGGACTCAGGATGAAGCGTGCAGGGGTGGCCGAGTCTCTGGCCAGCAGCCTTCCACCAGCCCCACTACTACCATGTCAAGGGTCTGAGATGCCATTTCACTGTCCCTTCCAGCATTCTCAAAGCCCAAAGCACAAAGGGAACCACAGGGCAACACACCCCAGAGAGACCGTTTCATCTCTTCCCACATCTGAAAAAGGCTAATCTTTATTGAGCACCTACTTACTACATGCCAGGCTCTGATCCAACACTTGCCACAGGTCGTATAATCTCCACCACCACCGATGATATCAATGTCTTTGTTTCCTCAGCAGGGAGGAGTGATGGGCTCCAGCGGAAGGAATTACATTTTTCAATGTCTCTTCAGACCAGGAGATGGTCCATCACCCAGCACTGGGCACCCTCCCTAATTACGCATTGATGACCCAAATGTCATCTTACTTGGCTCTCTCTCCAGTCCTCTTAAATGCACTAAATTTCTTGGTTTGCAAAGAAGCATTTTCAAGAGCAAAGATCTAAACTGACCTTTCTCTGGGACTCCGTTTGCTCATCTGTAAAACGAGTATAAACCTAACTCCATTTGCAAAGCCCTAGTAAAAATTAATGAAAGCAATTAATAGAACCAGCATGGGATTCAATTAAAAAGTTTCTTTCGGTTGGGGCACCTGGGTGGCTTAGTCGGTTAAGCGTCCGACTTTCGCTTAGGTCACGATCTCGCGGTTCGTGGGTTTGAGCCCCACGTCAGGCTCTGTGCTGACTACCAGCTCGGAGCCTGGAGCTTGTTTCAGTCTGTGACTCCCTCTCTCTCTGACCCTCCCCTGCTCACGCTGTCTCTCTCTCCTAGAAATAAATAAAACATTTTTTTAAAAAAAGTTTCTTTCGGTCTTTTTTCTGAGAAATAAGGTAACCAGGACAGGAATGCTTGGATTTCCCCCAGTGACTATGCTTTTTCTAGTTGATTCTGCAAGGTGCATGCCATCCAAACAATAGGGCATTGGGTAAAAGGGGGAAAGTCCACATCCAAAAGAGCCCTCTGCCCCTCCTCCCTCCCAGTCGGGCTCCAGCCAAGGGGCACAGGGTTCCCCCAAGAATTTCCACTTAAAGGTGTCCCAGTCACAACAGCCCAGCCTGCAAAGGAGACTGTGTGCACAGCTGAGAAGTACCTCCGAGGAGGAATGAGGAACACAGGATGCTTAGCTCCTGCTCCATCGCTGGGTAATTTCTCTGCTTCCTCATGAGTAAAATGGGATAATGCCCACTTCCACCCACCGCACAGGGTCATTCATTGAAGCAGTCATGCCTGGCTCGTGGAGGAAATCATTCAGAAAAGTCTCAGGCCCTGCCCCAGATAGTACTACTCGGTGGGACTCAAATCCCTCATGATTTAAGGAAAGGCTTATGAACGAAATCCAGGCTTCCCATAAGAAATCGTTCAGGTAGAGCAGACATACATCAATTTTTGGCTTCGTCGCAAACTAGGATTTGAGTATTACTGGCTGTTCCGTGTTAACAGAAGACTGGGGGTGGAAGGGAATATGCTGGGCTCGGGGAGGGGGAAAGAAGTTGCTGGTACAAAACCCCCAGCTCTGCTAGCCAGGGGCTCTTTGCAAACTGGAGGGAAGCCTCAAGATGTGGTCAGTCCTCCTGGTTTCTGAGCCTCAGGGCAAAAGAGACACCGTGGAGTTTACAGAATGACAGGAAACAGAGGCTGGGAGGCAGGGCTGGAGGGGGGGCGGGGGGGTCGGGATCTCATGCTGGCACCTGTGTCAGAGGATGTCAGAATCTGAGGGTGGCAGCGGGATCCATCAAGGGTGTAACCACTTCTGATTAACTGAGGGTTTGGGGATGATGCCAAGTCACTCTGCTGGTAAGTAGAAGAGAAACCGAATCTTCCGTTTCACAAAGGTCTGGGCCAGTAATTCTTCCTTTCCTCCCTCTCCAGACCCCGTTCCCCACAGCGGATAAAGTAAGCCCCCCGCAGCTGATGCACTCAATTCCAGTCTAAGAAAAGCACGGTGAAGGAAGTGGAAAGCGCCAGAGAGCTCCCCCTTGGGGCTCCTTGCTCTGCTCGGAGCTACGGGGTATCTGCCTTGGCAGCCAAAACCTTATAAAGAAATGAAATACTGACACACATTCACTTGAGGCCTACATGAATCATACTGGAACATTCCACCAAAGCGAAAGCTAATTCTCAATCCCTACTCTCTTGACACCAGTACATTCGAGTGCCCAGGAAGCAGATTGCTTAGCATTAATATCATTAAATCAAGTAACACTTAAAGTAAAAACGCAAGGGCGCCTGGGTGGCTCAGTCGGTTAAGCGTCCGACTTCAGATCAGGTCATGATCTCACGGTTGGTGGGTTCGAGCCCCGCGTCGGACTCTGCTGACAGCTCAGGGCCTGGAGCCTGTTTCATATTCTGTGTCTCCCTCTTTCTCTGACCCTCCCCTGCTCACGCTGTCTCTCCTCTGTCTCTCAGAAATAAATAAAATATTAAAAAAAAATTTTTAAGTAAAAACACAATAATGGAGCACACGCAAAGCATGACCAAAGGTAAACCGCCCCCCCAGGTCACCCTGGACACCACAGGAACAGCAGCCGGGACTAAAAGACCACTGCTCTGGGACCACAGATGCGGTTTCTTTTACATCACCTGTCCACTCTTGGGCAGACAGCCCCACACTTTTTTCAGTTTGTTTGTTTTTGTTTTATGTTTTGTGTTTTGCCTGTGTGTGTGTGTTTGTGTGTGTGTGTTAATATATATATATAGAAAGCCGATCAGGCAGAAAAAGACCAGCAGAGGAATGGGCCTGGAACAATGCAAGATGCGCTGCCCATTCTGGTTCAGACTAATAATAAATAATAATACTTTGTGCCTCTTTGGTGCCTTTCATCTGAGAATTTCAAAGTGCTCTGCAAACATTAACTAATTATTCCTCCAGAATCCTGCAGAGATGGCGGAGGAGAGAAACGGAAGCAATCTGCGCTTTCCAGCATTTCAGGATTTCTACCGTCCAAGGATTCAAAACTCTCCCCAGGAGGATGCCCCCCCTCCCCTTAAGATGGCAGAAAGGAGGTGGGAGTGCGGCAGAAGCCACCTTGCAGCTTTCTCTCTGGCTCAAATCCCAAATCTGTGGCTTCCTCAAAGTGATGCGGAAGTTACTAGCCACAGCCAGTCTTTGATAATAACTAGGGGTGGCCAGATAATGCATCACCCAAACCAGGCCGCTTGTAAGAAAAAAAAGAAAGCGCTGTTAATAACTGGCATAAAGTAGAAGGATTGAGGCCAAACAAGAGACTCTGATCCTTGCATGAAATCTACCCATTTCAGGATGAAGGCTTAGCACAGGGTTCCCTGTGTTAAGGGAACTGACATAATCAACAAAGAAAGCTCCAGGTTTTGCCAAGCATGTACTTCCATTCCAGAAGCATCGTGGGGCCTTGAAATTAAGCCTCACAAAACTACCACCAGACAGTCTTGATCTGGTTCCAGCAGTGATATTCAAAATAGAGGACTACCAGCAGATGGCCCTCCCAAGGGACCCACCAGGGTCCTGAAGCCCCCTACTCTGCCCTTTACCATTACTGGATGGATCACGAAGATTTGGGAAGGTGTGCCGAGTGGGGGCATATTTCAGGATTCTGACCACCAGCGTTTCCGCTGAATGCTAACCGAGACACTAACTCATACCCTTGTCAAACCCCCCCCACTACTAAGAGGCCAGGCTCTTCAAGGAGCAGCCCCCAAGGTGCATGCGCCCCTGTTCTAGCATGCAAACTCTACTAGTTTTTGCAACCACATCAAGTTTCCGCAACACACTTACGGGTTACAGAGACAGCTAAGTACGCACGGAAAGCCTCAGTCAGCACCTCCTGGTTCTCACAAATCAATCCAAATTAATGGAACTTGTGAATTGCAGAGGAGTGTTATTTTTAAGAAATGTTTTGGTGCCTTTAAACGGTGCAAGTAACCCCAAAACAAGCAAAGAAATATTCCCTGGGTGAGATTCTTAAGGAAGCTTGCAAGAAAAGAAGAGGTTAGCCAGGCAGGCACTTGCATATAGATGACAAGACTTCTAAAGGACCTAGATGCAGCAAGGTAATCATCGCTCTGCTAGTTCATTACCCGATGCCCGACAAACCTGTTCATCATAAAGAAAATAGGAAATTTTGGTTTGGAGTCCTGATCAAATTACCTAGGATTCAAAGGCCCAGGGTACCCTCCTTCCTAAAACGTTTCTGCTGTTAGAATCCTGCCTGCCCTTCCCACGCCTTCGTGCTGGTTCAGATCCCCCATCACGGGGACTCGCTGCTGGAGCCCCAGACCCGACAGCAGTGCCTGGGCTGCTGCGGGCCCTCGACAAATGCTGCAGCGCTCGTTCACAAAGCAGGGAGACAAGTGTGACGCTTCACAACTCCGCTCCAATCTGGCTCCTCCGTCCTAGGGATGGAGCGGTCAGTCTCCGAATTCAAATTCAGCACCAACTATCCAGTCTCAGAGCAGCGCTCCCCCGTCGTTCCGCACCCTGCAGTCAGCTGGGTATCCCCTAAGGATACGGACGCCGGGCTCCCATCCCTCACACGCTCCGACCTCACTGAAATGGACTGCGAACTGAACATTAGAATTTTCTCAAGTTTCCCAGGTGATTCTGCCGTGCAGCAAAGTCTGGGAGCCGCTGCCAGCAAACCTGACACTAAGGCGCAGCAGCAGCAGCAGCAACAGCCTCTAGGAGCCGGGGAGAAATGCAGGCTCTTGCCCGCCCACCCCACCCCTACCCGCGCCTACGGTATCAGAATCTGCATTTTAACAGAGCTGCAAAGCTTCCTATGCCCATTAGAATCTGAGGTCTCCTCCGCACTCGGCATTCAGGGCCCCTCATGGGAGAATCCAGCTTCAGAACCATCCACCACCAGGACCCTCACTTCCCTCTGCACACACTCCGCCAGTCACCCTGCCTTCCAGAGAAGTTCATGGCTTTTGTTCCACCTGGGATGCCCTTCCCTTCCCTAATTTCTAGGTTTAAAAAAAAAAAAAAAAAAAATTACTATTCGTACGCCACAGTTTAAGGATTCAGATACCAATCTTTTTCCAGCCCACCAGGGACAATCCTCTCCCTGACTGCATACCCCCCGCCCCCATACCCTTAACCATTAGGCAAACTCCACCCAAAGCTGGCTCTCCAGAGCATAAGGATGAATGCCAGGGCAATGACATGACTCTGGACAGACACACTCACAACTCAAAGCCTCCTTGCACCACAAACGAACTTAAATGAATGGCCTTTGTCAAGGGGCTCGACTGTACCTCTCTGAGCTCCAGCAGGCTTGCCTGTAAAATGGGGAGGAAGCCACCTCCCTCCTTTAACCTCCGGGGGGGTTCACTGAGATGATGTCCGCAAACTGCTTGAATGATCAGCATAAGTGAATTAGAATACAAAGGAAGCAAGTCCCATTGTCCTCATACAGTGGCTCCCACACCTTGGGGTCCCTCAGGACTGTTTACAATTACTGATGGCTGGCTCCTCCCCCACAACGGGACCTGGGATTTTTTTTTTTTTTTTTCTAGGAGAGAGAGAGACAGCGTGAGCAGGGGAGGGTCAGAGAGAGAGGGAGATGCAGACTCTGAAGCAGGCTCCAGGCTCTGAGCTGGCAGTCAGCACAGAGCCCGACGCGGGGCCCGAACCCACGAACCGCAAGATCATGACCTAAGCGAAAGGCGGACGCTTAACCGACTAAGCCACCCAGGCGCCCCTGGGATTTTTTTAAAAAGCTCTCCAGGTGAATCAAATGCAGCACATCTGGGGAACCACGGTCCTAATCCATAACACAGAGGAGACATCCATGAGTAGGAGGTATTGTCACAAAGAATGTTTCAGCCATGCACCCCTTTGCACCTGCTCTCATGTCCCCTCACCTGGCTGCCCCACCCCGCTGCCAACACAGAAGCGAGCCTCTGCAGGACTCCATCATAAGAAAAGTCAAAGTTGGGGCATCTCGGTGACTTCGTCAGCTGAGCATCCACCTTGGGCTCAGGTCATAATCTTGTGGGTTTGAGCTATCAACACAGAGCCCGCTTCAGATCCTCTGCCCTTCTCCTGCTCACTCTCTCTCTCAAAACTAAATGAACATTAAAAAAAAAAAAACTCCGAAGTTCCCAAACACCACCAACTCCTATTCTTCAATCCCCAATGGTACACTCCTGCAGACTGGACAGGGGAACAATGAAACGGCTTCCCCAGGGGTCCATGGATGACATACAGGTGCACGGTTAAAGGAGACCAAGCAAAGATTTAAGACCCCCAAGTGAAAGGTAAATGGCCATGTGTGCTCATCCTTTATGGTCTCCCTTAATTACCTAAAAGAACAGTCCATGCTACTGAGCAGGTCTGCAGAAACCCTTTCATCTCTCCCCTTGCCTGTCCCCCAGGAGACTCTACAGGTTTCCTTCAATGTATGAAAGGCTCTGTCCAGGATCGCTAGCTTCAATTCACCATCCTCTAAGGAACATGAATTGAGAAGCTAAGCAAACTTGACAATGGCCTTTTACGGCTTTAAGCACAGGCAAAAAACACCCATCTCAGGGAAGCCGGTCTGGGCATCTAGCTCAAGGGACGAGGGCAAGCAAGAACATTCTCCTGGGGCAGCATTTCCGCAGCACCCTGGGATGTGTCCCTAAAGCTTTGAAGACCCCTCCCTGGAGGCTGACATCTTATATCTTCTGAGGAATTTCCAGAAGCCCAGGCCCGTCAGCGGCGGGAGATACCTTTCCAACAAGGCACCAAACGGACATGTATAATGAATGCCGCTGAAAGTCTCAAGAGCTGAAAGCCTAGAACCCGGGGGACTCAGGCCAAAAATTCTGCTCAAGAGGAGACAGGGATTTACCAAGACCTTTCAGAGGGTAACAACCCGGAGAGGTTGCGTGTTACCCAAGGCCAGGTTCAGCACCCACCTTGAAAACTGGTAACCTGAAAACTCAGGAGGCTTTGGAGAAACACACACAGATTGAAGGGGCAGCATGACAGGTGATGATGGAGGGACCTGTCCGATCCAGAACGGATTCTAGTCACCATGAAACTGATTTCTAGACGCCTACCACCACTCCACGCAGAGAACTTTGGATCCGCTCGTGAGCTGAGCGGGGCTCAGCTGGCCTCAGGTAGAGGAGGAGGAAGAGGAGTAGGCTAGCGTCGCCAGGCGCCCACACCTGCCCGCCACCGGGGAGGCAAAGGAAACGCTCTCTTATGGCAGAGTTTCCTCAACGGCGGGGCTCCCGAGCATGATTTCAGGGGGTACAAGGTGTTGCCTGAGTGGTTACAGGCTATCAGTATGTATTAGAAAGAAATAACTAGCACATCAAACTTATAATTTCACAGATGTTAAGGCTTACAGTGAGGTGGAGTTTAAATAAGTGAATCAAATGTTTGCATCAAATAAACAGCAGTGCAGGTAGCATACAGTTGCGCCAAAAATCAGGACGGAGGCAGGGGGAGAAGCTTGAGAAGCCACACCAGAGGAAACCCAACGCGAATTCCGGCTGCACAGGACTGATCTGCGGGGTCGCAAGCCCCAGCTGAGAGGGGAGGCCGCAGTGCCCTGTGGGAAGACAGATGACTGAGGGGGGTGGCGGCTTGTGATGCTGGATGGTGACAGGGAAAAGCACCCAAGGCGAGTGTGGGGAAATGACCGGCCTGAGAAAGCGAAACCATCCCCCGAAATGAATCATCCACCAGCGGGGCTGAGGCTGGAATGTGCTAGAAAACCACTCAAACAAAGCTCTGGATTGAAAATCTAAAGAAAGAACGGTCCCTGAAACCTTAAAGAAAACCACCACCAAACAAGTGTCCGCAAAGCTGAGCAGAGAGACGGCGCAGAGGAGGCCCGTGGGTCGCTTTCACTTTTGCTTCCAGCGTGATTCACCTCCTAGCTCTCGGGCCTGCTGCTCACCTCCCTGCTGGTGCTGGTGCCGCGGACGACTCCCCCGAGACTCCCCCGAGACTCCCCCCAGCCCGGCCGAGCTGCCTGCCGGCCAGTCTTCCCCACGATCCCACCGGAATTCGGCAACACCGAGCCATCCAGGGTCGCCATGCGGAAGCCAGGCAGACGGCAAGCTCCTGAGCGAGGGCAAGGATGGCTCCTGGGGTGCCAGCCACACGGGGCTACCAACCCGCTCCGATCCTCCCCTCCGGGCTGCACCTCCCCTCCCCATACCCCTGCCCACGCTTCTCCCAGCCCCCACCCCACCGGGTTTCACACTTCTGAAGGAAGGGGTAAAGGGGAAAGAAACCCTGGCTCCGGCCTGACTTCATTCCACATGCAAATGAATCCCCTTTCCACCGTTAGGTGCCATTTCCAGGAAACTGTGGCGGAATCACTGTGTTTACTTCAGCCTCAGTGATGCTGCCAGGACGCAGCACAACCTTCAGTCAAGCTATTAACTTGAACGTTGAACTTCACAGCCTGGCTGTCTTCCTCAGCCTTCCTTTTGATGTTACCTCCAAAGCAAAAGATCAAAGGCTTTGAGTGTGGTGAGGGGAAGTCCCCAGCTCTTAGCCTACCAGCCTGTGATATATGTTAAAATCCCAGCCAAGAGAGCTAGCAGGAGACGGGGGCTGCTCCAGAGAGGCCTGGGGCAGGCAGGGGTGCAGGAATGAGGCTGAACGCGGAATGAGGTCACTTGTGACACAGACACCAGGGACAATGACAACTCGTGTGCGTGAGACATCTCCACCCCGCAAACAGACACAGAACCCCCAAGAACAAGAAGAACGAGACTGCTCTGGCAGGCACCAAACCCCCCCACACACACACCCCAAAAACCCAATGCTGCCCCACGAGCCCGTCTCCTTTACAACACACCCTCTCATCCAACACACTTGAACTGGGCACGCGCCGTGTACCACGCTGCCCTGTTCTCCCTCTGAAGGGAAAGCACACGTTCATCAAATAATCACACCAGGCAAGGACAATTTCGGACATGTCAGTGCTGCGGGGGCAGGAATGTAGGCTTAAGAGGGTGTAAAAGTAGGTGCCCCCGCCCCAGGTTGTGGGGGATAGAGTGTGGGGAGCGCAGGCACAGGGCCCAGCGTGGTGGGGGGGTAAAGAGGGTGGAGAAACTAACAAGGACCCAAGGGTGGACAGAGGCTGGGCCCTCAGCATTCCCAGCAGCAGGGGGGGACTTGTGTGTCCCGGGCAACGGTGTGTCCTAGGCTCTTCCAGCTACAAAGTCTCTGACACACCGGAGACTCGAGAAGCATCCTTCCAAGAAACATCCGAAGAGTCTCACAGAATGGATCTGGATGGGGGGCGGGCATGAAGATAAAATTAAAATGCCAATAAGAATCCAATGTATGTGAACTTCATACAGAGAAAAGCTAAGCTACGGTTCGAGAAATCAGAAGCGGTTTTTCCCTGGGAAAGGAAAGAGCAGAGTCTCCGGGACCCTGGAAAACATCCTTCATCTTGACCTGGGTCGTGGTTACACAGGCGCAGACACATAAAAATCAGACAGCTGGGTACCTGAGGTCTGTGCACTTTAAGTTCTTTGCCGAGAAGTAAAGATGAGATGGGGGCGGGGCGGGGGGGGTGGGGGGCAGAGAAAAAAGAAAAAAGGGGGATCGGCAGCGCCCCGTTGCCTGCCCGGCCCACGTGGGAGGGCCCAGGCGGCTGCAACACGGCGGTGAACCAACCAACCTCGGGCTTCGCTTTGCTCGTTCTCACCCAGGAGAATGGGCTTGAAATACAAAAACCGAGTTTTCGACCAAGAAAACAAACAAGCCTATCTCTGGCCCCTCTTCCCTTTAAGAAACAGAAATTTGGCTAAAGGGATAAAACAGAGAAATTCTTGTGGGGCGGCTTTCATTATGGACAGAATGTGCTGTTTTCCAGTTTGCTACATCTCCTGAGTTCCATTTTATGTTTTAACAGGAAAAGTCTCTAAAAGGAACCAGAGGCCCTTAGGGCCACATTTATCTTCTCTCTCTCCAAATCTAAGGAGTTCTTTCTCCAGGATACCAGCAGCGCTGGTTCCTCCCCCTCCCCCCCTCACCACGGGGGGTCCCTACAGGCCCCCTTCCTGGCTCCCCTGTACCGGCTTGATTTCTATTTCCCAGAACCCATGACCGCCATGCTCCACCTTCAGACAATGACACCCCAAGCCGACTCTGGTCAAAACAAGTATGACAGAGGGAGGAATTACCAGACCCGCCAACTAAAATCCTTGCCCAAACCAAGAGTGGTTTCTCCTTTTCTTCTGGCACTCTAGATGGCAACGAGGACAAACACGTGGGGACCGACTTCTTCCTGCTGCGCCCCGCCCCCATCCCCTTCGCAGACCACCTCTTGGGAGCAATCCTCACCTCTCAGTGCAAAAAGTAGCCATTCAATCTCAAAACGGGGTGGCCGGGGTGCGGGGGAGGGAGAGTGAGAGCCGCAAAAACGCCCTTGGCCAAGCAGTTCAGGGAACTTTAGGAAGCGCTGCTCTGTGCTGGAGGGTGATCAGGGGGTGGGAGCATTCCAAACGCCAGAGCGGGGGGCCCCAGCCAAGAACCTCAGAGTGGCAAGCGACTTAGAAATCAGGCAGTTCCAGCTCAATTCCAGCCCCCGGAGCTGCAGAGAAGGCTCTGCACAAGGACCCTGCCGGCTGGGGCCAGAAACAGACCTCAGACCCACCCTGGGAACCAGGCAACCTCCCACCCAGCAACACCAGAGACCTACTAACTGGATACAAGTCTGCTGCTCACACATACACCACGCACCATCAAAATGCTCCAATGGCTTGATAATCAACAAGGCTGCCTTGAGCACTTAGCATTCGTTCTTTCGTTCACTCATTCATTCATTCATGTTTGGCCCAATACCTGCTAGGTGCCAGGTAATGTGTGTAGCATCTGGACATCATAAAACAAAGGCCCCCATTCCCCTAAACTGCCATGACTATGGACAGAGGCTTACACAGGAACACATGACCAGGGATCAAAAAGAGCGCATGAAAATGGAGTTGTGCAAGATCCACGCCCAGAAGTCCATGTCCAGTCAGTGTGTGGGGAAGGCAATGTTAATTGTCTGAAAACATGTTGAGTCACAGCTGGGAGAAGAAGATGCCATCCCAATTCCAGGCAAGGAAATCCCCCTCTTAAATCTTCCTACCCAATCTCTGATTTGTGACATATCTGGACCCTATGAATCTCTCGGGCTCACAGGACCTGAAGGACCACTGTCTGCAGCGCACACATTCTCCGAGGGGAAGACTGGCTAATGAATCAGTATGAACTCTCATTCTGCATTCATGGCTCCCTAAAACATTGCCAGGGTTCATCTGAAGTCAGGGAGGCTCAGGACACTTTCTAACATCGTATCCCCCCTTCTCCCCTCCATGACTCCCCCACTTTCCTATCAAGGAAGCTCATACTGGCCTTCTGCCCTAACAGCACCCCACCCCAGAGCCTGCCTGCTCCCTGGCACTCCCCTGGCATTCCACATGCTCTCAGGGGACCCCAGAAGTCTCTCCTCATTCATGAAGTCCCAACTGATTGTTCTTGGACAATCCGTTTCTCTTCTCTCAGACTCCGTTTCTTCAACCTGTGAAGTCCTGGAGGTCTACCAATTCCAGGCTTCGCTCCATTCTTTCAGCCAAGGACACCTGAAGTGTCTCTGAATGCGTCCATTCCCCATGTCCCCCACACAGAAGGCGTGTGTCCCTGGCCCCTGTGGCCTATGGGTGTACTCAGAGCCTCCAGGTTCAGCTGCTGCTGTCAAGCCCAGAGCCATCTAAAAGCGCGGTGTACCGCCACAGAGGGTCAGGGAATTTGAGTCAAATCCTGGCATTGACACTTGCTGCCTGGGGAACCTCAGACAAGTCCCCAAACAGAAGCCACAGTCAGATTCCTCACCTGTTGAATGAGAATCCCATCTCCTGGCCTCAAAGGGTTGGAGAAGGAACAATGACCGAGCTGAGTGGCTGGCACAAAGTAGGTTACCTTAGATGAGTTCCTTTCCCCCCTCCCCTACTTGTCCATAAAACATTTGGTATGTTAACTAAAAACAAAGCTAAAAATGTTTCACGGGGGGGGAGACGGCAGAACAGAGCACAGCCATTATTTCTGCGCCCAAAAGTGGCTCTAGGAGACATCCAAGACCAATCATGGAGGCCGTGCCGGGGCCATGCCTGGGCTCTGGGGACAGCTCGCCACAAAGCAGATGGGTGGTTGACAGACAAAGCCGCTGGCAGCCGAAGGGTCTCTAGGGGCACGTGGGTGAGATCCCACAAAGACAGAGCATCAAAAGGAAGCCCCAAATCAAGACCTGATCACACATCAGCCACAATAAATAATGTTTGCTCAAAGGTGGGAGGGATAGAGAGAGGCCCTTATTGGAGAAGGCCTGCTTGGCCATCCAGTGTTAAACAAAACCTTGTTTTGTGCTACACAAAGGAGACACTGTTCACAAATGCTTTGCCCATATACATAATCAGGGCTGCCTCTGGTTATTACATAAGTCTCCGATGGCTAGAGATTCCAAAATTTCTCTACACTTCAATTTTTCTACACTTATATATACACACACACACATAGGAATATATTAGATAAGCATAGGTATAAGAATTTATTCATACATACAAGAATATATATTCTCATATACATGGAATACATGTACGTGTTAAAGATAAGCAAAACTTGGGGCGCCTGGGTGGCTTAGTCGGTTAAGCGTCCGACTTTCGCTTAGGTCATGATCTCGCGGTTCGTGGGTTCGAGCCCCGCGTCGGGCTCTGTGCTGACTGCCAGCTCAGAGCCTGGAGCCTGTTTCAGTCTGTGACTCCTCTCTCTGACCCTCCCCTGCTCACGCTGTCTCTCTCTCTCTCCTAGAAATAAATAAAACATTTAAAAAAAAAAAAAAAGATAAGCAAAACTTACAGACATATCAAATTGTTGGAACCAGTTACATCTGAAGAGGTAAGGAACTGTGACTTCTTCAATGCAACCCCTTCCAAGAAAAAGTAGAGGGATAATGTGATTTCTATTTCCTTTTGTGGTTTACGGTATTTTTTTTTTTTTTAAGAGAAAGTCTCAAAACAGAAGTGACAACAATTTGATAGGACCTCTAAGCAAATCAGATTAAATTCTTTTTCCTAGTGGGTCCAAAGGCTACTCATGGGCCTACTTAAATCTTGACATTCCCATCGACCCGTACCAGGACTAGGGCACAGATGGATGTTCCCCACAGAGATCACTGGGGCAGCACGTTTGAGTTTTCTTTACCAAACACAGAACAGGAAACACAACACACACACACACACACACACACACACACACCCCAGGCGTTCACCCAGGGTCTCTCAGCCTCGGCACCACTGACACCTTGGCTGGATTACTCCTTGCTGTGGGGTCTGTTGTGTGTATTGGACGGTGGTTAGCAGCATCCCTGGTCTCTGCCCACTAGATGCCAGGAGTCCCCGAACAAGTGACCCGGCAGCCCCCAAGGAACGACGGAGAAGCCAAGCCCCCCCCAGCTGCCCTGTTGGCCAGCTCGCACAGCACGCGACAGGTGCCCAAGGACCAGTTAACTGAACCGAAAACATCTGGGTCTGAAGTCTGCCACCTTGATAAGGTCCCAGACCTAGACAAAGCTGAAGAAAAGTGACAGCTCTTCTAAGTCACAGCCTTTTCTTCCTGCAAACAGGAGTTGGGGGATGCCACCTGTCACCCCGCTTTATTCTAACCATCGCCGACAGCAGGTGTCACCGTGCCATTTTACAGATGAAGAAACTGAGGCCCAGAAAGAGCCTGGGATTGCCTCAAGTCTGCAGCTGGGTTCACACCCCAGGGCACCTCCCTCCTAACTCCAGTGAACAGAAACAATGCAGTGTCGTGTTACAAAGGCATTTTTAATTCTTTAGGAAAGCACTTTGCAAGAAAACAATCTTACTGATGCCTGGCTGAGAGTCACACCTCTTCTGTTTAACTTTAAACTCAACACTCCAGAGACAATAAAAACTCCCTTCTTATTAACAACTAGTATCTCTGAGGGTGATTTGGTTCACAACTGAGAGGGAAGGAAGAGGAGAGACACACACAAGCCATCTCTTACACACACACACACACACACACACACATATACACACACCCCTCCCAGCTTTCTCTGTGGCACAAACTAGAAGGATTGGAAGACTCATCCAGGACCCAACACGCCCAGAGAAAAGTTTAGGGTAGTCCTCCCTCTGCACTAAAAGAAGGAAAAGGAAAAAAACTCACTTAATCATTGAAAACCAGGGCACCGGAGAGAACGGCTGTGGCTCAGTAACCTGCCAGCCGCTTCTCTGAGAACCAACCTACCAGCTAGCAGCACACAGCTCAGAGCTGGCTGGCTGGGGTTCTACTTACCCTGCAGGCATTTTTCTTATTTCAAAGTTTCTATTAACTCCCCACTGATGTGCCCTAAAAGAATTTTTAAGGGCTTGGAAACACATAAATAAAATAGTCTTTGTTGGACCAGCACAGCCAAATGAAAGTCTTTCACCTATAGCAGTGGTGATAAAAGTTTCAGGCCTCACTTTCACACAAACTATCCAAAGACGGGAGAACCTGGAGTTCTCGAACCTTCCATGGCTCCTGTGCCCTCCCAGCCAGGACATCCCTCCCTTCCCCCCACTCCAGCTAAGGGCAGGGTGAGGAAGGGAAGCCCACGCCGCATGCACAAGGTACAGAAAACATTCCTGACTCCAGGCCTGCCCTCCGGAGTGTGCTACATTTCTTCACAGCCTTCCAAAAATACTCCGTGAAATCGCATTTGTCAAAACCCAGTTGGCACGTAGTTAAGGGTGAAGGAGAACCCTTAGAGGCGATGGCTTACTCGCTCAGTGGAGGGCTAAGGGGTGCAGGCAGAGAACAGAGAGGGAATTTGGAAGAAATATGACCCAATCACATGAAATACCCAGAAACAGAAAAATAAAGGTGCCTGTCCAACCGAAACGCAATGCAGTCCGTTTCCAGCCATCAATCGCATGGGCCAATGTGCCATGTGACGCGCTCATGTATTCAGAACCTTCTACCAGAACTAGGATTTGCTGCCCTCCCCTCCGGGCCCAAAAGATGGCTTGCCAGTAACAGGACAGTGGCAGTGCTGCCAAAGGCCATCCTGAGCAAACACCATTACTTACGCCGTCCAGAAAAGACATCACCTAGCACGATTTGGCAGATTAAACAGCTCTGGTGTCCTGTTCTGAATTAGTCATCAAATCCAGGCTGCTGGCTAGCTGCGTGACCTTAGGCAAGTCAATTTGCCTGTCTGGACCTAAAGATTGCTCACCTCTGAAATGAAGACACCGGCCAGACAGTAACCAACTCCCTCTCACACACGCACCTCTACTCGCCAACAGACTCCTGCCCCCGTCCAGGCTAGTCTCAACTTTCCTTCCTTCCGCCAGGGCCTGGGGCCACGCGTCCTACTGCACTCCCCGGACGCTAATAGTACGATGGTCCCTCTCTACCACAGCTTGTGTTCCCAACGTGGCGCCCGGCCCTCGGCTGGGCAGATGCCTGTGACCAGTCACAGACAGAGAAAAGAAGTGTGGAATGGGACTCCTCTGAGGTCTGGAAGGGCTGCTCGAGCACCATCTAACTCCACGCTCCCCAGAGTGTGCAATTCAGGCCTACGAGCGGCTGTCCTGGTTCTCTTTACCTAAAGGCCTTCTCAGACCTTCAGTGAGCATCTGAACTCTCCGAGAGCTGACTGCTTATGCGGAATGCCCTGGATCCACTTGGCCACAGTCCTTGAGGGGGAAGCTAGGGGGACACGCCAGAGAACATACATCCTGACAGCCTGCTCCCTCTTACAGAAGGGAAAAAATGGGCTCTGGGGAAGTAAATCGAGACAGCCAGGATTAGGCCCTGGGCCCCTTGAATCCAGTCTGCATATCTTTCCAGTTCAACGCAAGGTAGACGGAGGTATTTATAAACGAGACTACAAATTGTGTGGGCTTTCCAAGGAGCGCCAAAGTTCCTGAGATCGATAAGCAACATCCGTTAGGTAAGTCCAACTAGCAGGAAATCCTGAGGCCAGGATCATTTTCTAACATGCCTTACTTCTGTGATACGTAACTGAAATTTCAGCGTATTCCATTTTTCATCCAGACTATGAGAAGAATTAACCAGCAACCCCATTTACCTGTATGCAAATTCCTCAGAGGCCCTCCCCTCCTCCTCCTCCTCCCAGAAAGCCAACGGAGATGGTGCCTGCGAAATGCTGAGAGCTCCCAAGTAGGAAGACACCAAGCAAAGACAACGTTGGATAATGACGGGGACTCGGAAGCCCACCAGGAAGACATCAGCGGCTGCAGACTCCTTCAGGAGCGACACCTAGTGACCTGCCTGCCTCTCCCGCGAGACAGAGTGGGGAGACCAAGTCACGGACAGGTTGCCCGTTCAGCCACATGAAATACAGACAACACGGGACCGTTTCAGTTAGCCCGTTACAGAGGCCCAGAAACTCAGGGGCCTCCAGCAGCAAGGTAAAGAACACCATGAACTAGAAAGCCCAACGCAAACAGAGAAAGCCTGGTGAAGGCACGGAACGACTTCAGAAGGCCCCAAACCGATCTCCAAGCTGTGCTGATGGACTGGACATGGAAAAATAACCTCTGAACACAGTCCCTAATTTGACGTAGCTGTTGTGATAACGAATGAAAATACAAAGCCATGCAAAAGCGTTACCAACTTCTTAGACTTCGGCCGCGTACGGTCCCCAGTCAGCAAATACAGTCAAAATGTATACTGATGGGGGCCGAGGCAGCAGTTGGGTGCTCAGGCTTTCTAACCCCTCCCTTGCTGTGTGATTTTGAACAAGTCACTTGCCTTTCCTGTGCCACTGTCTCCTCCTCCGGAAAGGAGCATGCCTCCCACTGTAATTAAATTGCATAACGTCTATAAAGCACTTAGCTCGGGAACCAACCGGCAAATCACAGTTGTTTTAAGTTCTGGTGCAGGGAAGAGTTTGTGCAATCTTCACCATATAAAAATGAGTCTTCTCATTCATTGGGCCGGCAGAGACTTTATCGTATTTGCACTGCCATCTGATGTTACCCCCTGGCTCAATCTTGCTTTCTCTCCTTTCCTTTCACAGATACTACCCTCCAATGAAATCCATGTATACCTAAAAAGGCAGGGGAGCGGGGGGTCTTTATGTGAAAAACCTGGGCATGTTTGCTCTAGTCCAACTCAGTTTGCAAAGAGGAAAAAGGTCCAGAAGGAAGGTCCTGGTTTGTACAACCAGAAGGTAACTAAGTAAGAACAGAACCTGGGCTCTGGGGTCTCAGGGCATGGCTATTCCCACACCTCACCTCATCCCCCATCCCTCTCTCCACATCTTCTAGAGTAAATCAGGAACGTCCTCAAACCCTCCCCCCTTTTATTAACTGTCAAGGCAAATGATGAGCCCTCTCCTCCATCAGGGGCTGCAAGCCACAGGAAATAGGAACAAGCAAGCATGGGGCGCCCCCCAGGTATCATTAGATGACAACACAAGGTCCCTGATAAAGCTGCTCAGCCAGAGAGGACACCCCTGACCCCCTGAGGGCAGTGTTTAAAGCCATGAGGTATGGGGGGTGCCTGCGTGTCACTTAAGCGTCGACTTCAGCTCAGGTCACAATCTCACAGTTCGTGGGTTCGAGCCCCACATTGGGCTCTGTACTGATGGCTCAGAGCCTGGAGCCTGCTTCAGATTCTGTGTCTCCCTGTCTCTCTGCCCCTTCCCCGCTTAAATTCATTCTCTCTCTCTCTCTCTCTCTCTCTCTCAAAAATAAACATTTTAAAATATTTCTAATTGAATCCATGAAGTGTGGGACTGGATCTCAGTATGACTCTTGAGACTCAATGGAAAGAAAACCAATATGGAATCTTGTCCGGCTTGATCTGAGCCTGACAAGGAAACCCTCAGAGGCGGGACACAGTGACGAGACCAGACACGCTCTGCAAGCACTACCACCTCACCAACGGGTCCCTGACCCATTCTTCCCTGAGGACAGGAGTGTCCAGCTTTGCCCCAAAGGCGGCAGCCCAACATCTCTCTTCCCCAAAGGCCCGCAGCTCTCTCACTCCTTTTTGGCCTCTGGGTGACAGCGAAGTGACAATCAACAGATGGCATCACTGTCCTGTCGCCACAAACCTCGCACGCAGCCTCATGGCTCTCAGCCTTCAACCCACTGCCCTTTGGATGAACAAACCTTTCAGATCTTCCCTTAATGTTACTTGAAATTTCAAGGCAAAATATCAGGACTCAAATCAACACAAGCATAGTTTTCCCACTTACTTTTTCAAATGCTAACGGACCTGTGGTCTGTCTACACCAACCTACCTCCTCGCCCAAGTTCAGGTGTGCTCCCAGTTGATAAGTTTTCCATCGGTTGTAGCTGATTCTCAAAGACTTCTAGTAGCTTAAGTCACCCCAATAATGGGAGGAGGAGAGAAACGACCCAATTAACCATTTCACTTCACTACAAAACCCAGAGCAATCATTTTTCAAGATCTCTTCCAAAACCCACTGCTCCGCTGTCCTCTGAGGAAAAGGATACCTGAGCAGGAGTCTCACTAAACTCCTAGGAAGCACCTGGAATTCAGCTCACCTCCTCACCATCACCACCCACAATCACGGCAGAGCATGAACCTCACCTTTTCTGCCGTATCTTTCCCCAAGCTGAATTCCAACATCTCTCAGGACTACAGGGTCTCCACACAGTCTTGGAGGAGAGAACACCCTTGTAATGTCCCCCAAATCCGCAGAAGCTTCTACCTCTAGGCCCCGGACCGCAACCCCGGTTCAGTCTCAGAAAAGCTGTGACCTTCACCCCCTTCTCAAACAAAGACGTCAAATCCAACAGTCTCCTGACCCTTTCCAGCTAGAAAGGTCTAACTTGCTGTACCACACACACTCCATGGGTATGCTGGCTTCCCACTCGCCAAGTGCTGGCCAGAAAGCCCGGGGCTCCCCAGAAACTGGCTCAGAAAGGAAACAGTGGACAATCGCGGCCGTCTGGTCCCTCCCTCGATAAAGATCACCAGCGAGCACTACAGCCGCCACCAAGCGCCTCCCCCGAGCTGGCTAGACTAGTTTCTGTGGCCGCCACTAAATGCTCAGAAAGCCCTGATCTTGGGTGGCGGTCAGCAATGAGAACAACCTTTCGGAGCCCGGGTGTCCCTTCGTGGCCTGATGCGTTGGCTCTGACCACGGAGGTGCCTCCTTTAAAATCTTAGGCTCAACACAAACCACCATACTGCCCCTTTCCTGGGTTTTGGGCAAAAACCAAAGCAGGATCACCTTGGGTATCACTGAAAGGAGAATCTCCTTGGTGCCGTAACAGGTACCTTTGCCAGGGGGGTCCACGTCGCTCTGGCCGCCATAGCCAAGAGGGTCACCATCCTCCTCCCTAAATGTCATTTTTTATTGGCTGATTCACCCGCTGGGGACAACAGCGTATTATGGGCTCTGGGACCAGAGGGGCCAGGGTCCTAATCCAGATTGCACCTCTCACCAGTCTGCTTCCTCATCTGTAAAATGGGAATGTCTGTAAATGAACGCCTACTTCATAGGATTGCTACGAAACGTAAATGAGATAACATAGAGCCCTTAGCCCCATGCTGCGCACAAAGTTTTCAATAAATGTCAACCATTATTAATTCTTCTTCAATATAACTCATTAAATGGGAGCGGGGGTAAGAATCTGAGCTCCTAGAGGCTCAAAGCTATGTCCCCACAGACTTTTAGGTAAAGATCCAATAACACACTTATTTACACCCAGATGTTTCTGGAGCCACTAGGCAGTGAAGGTGAAGCCAGGAACAGATGGTCCCTACCTCACGGACCTAACGTCCAGGAGAGGGAGGAGCCGCGCAAGGATGATGCCAGGGTGCGCGTGAGCCCACCCTGAAGGACGCCAACAGGGAGACATGGGCAACACGAGTCATCTCTGAAGAGGAGAAAGTTCCAGAGAGGGAATCTCTAAGGGAAGTGGTATTTAAGCCAATTTAACCAAAACACCAGGCTGCCGTGGGTTTAGGAGAAGACAAGATGAACCACAGAAGAGCACAGGGAAAGGTCTGTCTAGAGCAATCCCTCCTTCTGGGCCGCCTGGCACGTGGTAGTGCACCCACGGTCTCCCTGGCACTTAGTAAAACCCAGTGCAGACCGAGGTCTCCACATCCTTGGTCAGTGCTGCTCCCTGCAGCCAAAGGGGGGCAGCCTGTCAGGAGAGGGGGTGCTTGTTCACACCCCCAGGACTGAGGCAGAAAAACAACCACAGAGCAACAACCAGACTCCAGCCACTGACCGGGAACCAACAAATCTCCAGAAAGTGGGTCTGTGGGTAATCACGTGCTTCAGCTTGAAAAAACCCAAGAACACTGCCTAGATTGGGGGATTCTCTTCTAGTCCGCCAGCCACAAGCCTCACTTCTCATAAGCCCCTCATCCTCACCCGGCTAAGTCCCAGGCTCCCAGCCGTACCCACACCGAGCAGCCCAGGGTCCCCACCCCCATGAGAGGTTGGGATCTTCTCAACATTCTTTCTGATCAGCATGACCAACCCCGCGTCTGCCTCCTCTTCTCACCGCTGGGGAAAAGGAGGGGAGAAATGGGCAGGACTTGTGAGAATTCAGATTGAAACTCTGGAAGCTAGAGATTCTGATGGAACTGGTCTAGGGATTCAGTGGCTCCCAGGAGACTGTTATCAGGCAGACGGTCTCAAGAACCCCTGGGCAACAGCAATGTTAAGTGATGGGTGTCCGTCCAACCGCTAAGGAGGAGGAACGGAAGGAAATTTAACATGACCACTTTTTTTAACAGGCAATCTTTATACGGTCACTGGCAAAACAAAAGTCACACTTTGCTGTCTTGCCCAACACAACTGGCACATCACAGAATCCAAGGTTTCAAGCTTGGCAGCCCCTCAGAAAGTTAAACACAGAGTTATCATATGACTCATTGGCGTACACCCAGGATCAATGAAAATAGAGCCCACACAAAAACTCACGGGTGATTAAACGTAATGTGGGAGAGCCACACAATGGAATAACATTGGGCCATAATGAGGAATGAAGAGTTAGCACTTGCTAAAACATGGATGAGCCTTGAAAACCCCTGTTAGGTCAGAGGCTAGACACAAAAGGCCAAATATTTTACGATTCCACTTCCCGGAAATGTCAAGAATAGGCAAATCTACCGCATTTGCCACGAGTTCATGGGAAGGGAAGATGCAGAGCGATGGCTAACGGGTCTAAGGTTTCTTCCGGGTGTGATGAAAACGTTCTAGAATTAGAGTGTTGATGATTACAGAACTCTGGAAATATACTAAAAATCACTAAGGTGTACGTGTTAAGAGACTCATATAGTTTGTAAATATCACCGCAAAGCTATTACTTTCAAGAAGAATCTGAGGTTTTCCTCACAATGGCTTGAGAAGCAGGAGGTGTGCTTTTCACCAGGCTTTCTTGGGGGCTAGAGCCCCAGCACCAGCACCACATGCTACGTGCTCAGCAGGCCCACCTCCAGACCACTTCGGGGCCCGGTGTACCCAGAGGAACCTCACCTCCAGACCACTTCGGGGCCCGGTGTACCCAGAGGAACCTCACCATCTAGGTTTGAGGTCCAACGCGGGGCCTTGAGCAGGAGACAGTACGTGGCAAAAGCCATTTTTACAAGCATGTAAATAAGATCCAGAAGATCCTGATTCACTAAGTGGAGTGGGAAGGGGACACCGGAGGAATCTGAGTTTTTAACGGGGCAAGGGTTCCCTGATCAGGGAAAAGCTGGGAAGCACTAAACACGTGACGAAGTAACACTTTATTCCAGAATCTCAGAAAGGGGCCAACTCAGAAGCTGAGTCTTAAGGAGAGACCCCCGGGGCCAGGACAGGGGCCTGGAGTCCTGCTCTCCAGATGCCCCAAGCACCTCCCATCCCGTCCTAGGACTCTCTCTCTCCTCCCAGGCGCTCAAAGCCTTGGCAAAGATGATGCAGTCTTAGCGCCCGGCAGCGTCTAGCTCCCAGAGGCCTTGCCAGGCAGGCTGCACTTCTGATTCCAGAGATGTTAGTCCAGCGCCCGGGCGATTGGCAGGGAGCGGGAACTCGAACCCAGGAATCCCAACGCCCACAGATTCTCACCTCCAGCTCCAACAAAGGTGTCTTTGTCGGGCTTGGGTGTCTCCCGGAGGGCATACTTCCCTCCCAGGGCTGGGGAGAGAAGAGGCGAGGGTGGTGTGTGGAATGGAATCCACGCATTCTCTGGTCTCCAGGTTGCGCAATCGCACTGCCCGGGGGGGCGGGGGGTGGGGGGAGGACGACGGACGGGAAGCCTTCCCCTGGTCTTGGCACCGGGCGGCCGGGAGGGAGGTGGGCCCCAGCCCACCAGGCCTCACTGCTGCCTCCAGTCCCACGCCTGACCAACAGGCCGCTGGAGTCTGCACCCTGCCGGGGCAACAGGGCTCGAATGAACAACAGGGCTCTTGTTCAGACACGCTCTTTAGCCAGTGAGGTTACCCTCTAGAAATATTTCTAAATAAATACACAGACCGGCCCATCCTGAGGTCTACACGCAGCCCCGCTCTCGGCACAACGCCAGCTTCCGTGGCCCCGCCAACCACCTCTGTCGTGTGACTCGCTCCACCTTCACGGTGAGGTGTCCTCGGGAATCAGAAGCAGAATCCGTAGGCTACCGAGCATGGGGCTGGGAAGCAGGGAGCCGGGGGCCAGGTGACTTTAACAGGCACAAAGAAGGGCAAGTTGGCCCATCTCTGGTCCAGATGGAATTCAGCCTTGGCTGGGTGACCAAGCCCTGCAGTGGTACGGGGACCCGAGCCCCCTTGGCAACAGGAAAGACTCACCCTGTGGTTCTCCTTACCCTGGAGGACGGGTTCCCTGCCTTCTGAGCCACCCAGGAGCCTGAGTTACATCCTCACACTGTATACCAGATGCATACCCCACTAGCAAGATCTCTATAGCATCCCCACGCTCCAGAGAGGAAAACTGAGCCCCGACTGAGCACTGAGATTAGCCAGGTGGCCACAGCTCTGGGATCCCCAGGCATGCACTCCCTACCTGGCAAGAAGGAATCTAGAACCTGAGGGTTTCAGAGGAAGGCCTCAGAGCTCACCTTGAAGGGAAGGGCAGCTTTGAGCTATAAAAATACAGGGTTCGGACACTAGACCAAAAGCCAGTGAACAGTCTCAAATTTCAAGACTATCTAATAACACTGTTTTCTCCCCAGAGGGCTCCCGTCAAACTTTGTCCCCTCTGGTGCTCAAAACTATCCACTGAGATGAGTAAGGAATACTGTTCCCATTTTAAAGGAGAGAAACAGACTTGGACGCAGAGAAGAAATGTAGGAAGCTGACAGGTTCATTTTTCACAGCCTTTCAGAGCCTGAGATCTGTGTCTCTGCCCAAAAATTTAAGGGATGAGAATGTATGGCAGGGAAAGGGCGGGAGACGGTAAATTTTACAAACCTGAACTGCACTGACATTTGATGGATATGATTAAGAGGTAACAGAAAAAAAAAAATAATAAAACCCACGTCTAATCTGAGTTACACCCTGGGGATCTTCAGGACAACCACTAATAAAACACTCCAGTCCCCCATCGCTATGTGTCTGATTCCATGGAGAAATAACTACCTGTTAGCCATGTGCAGGAGTCTTGAAAGACAGGCAGCTGTCTTTATATTATTAACAGTAACAGGAACACACTACCAGGAATCATCATTTCTGCATCATGCCAACCTGCACCTTCATTTCACTGTATGACTGCTGGGCATCAAAGCCAACAAATTCGCAGAAATGCTCAGGGAAGGAAGGAGGGGGAAGAGGGAAAAAAAAAAAAAGCCCAGCCTTCTGCCCACCACCCTCCCCCACCCCTTCCATTAGAAAACATATCCTTAAGTAAATGATGAGAGAGCCCAATGTGCAAAATATTGCACAACTCCAGGTGAGCAGAAACCCACAAAACATCATCTCAGAACAATTTTAAGCCCTGACCTCACCGATTCGTCTATGCCACCCTGGCTTAAATTTAATGAAATGCTATTATGCTGCTGTGTTTTAAAACAGTGTCCGAGAAGGTGGAAAAGGTTACCCACAGCCAGCAAGGACTTCCATCTTCACCATAGCAACGCGCCTATTTATAATATGGTCTACCTGCATCAAAGGCTTGCACGAGACACTCAAGGCAAGTCTAGTGCTACATCCAAGCCCGAAGATGAAGCCGGAAACTCTCGTGAGCACAGCAATGAAACACTTCCAATTACATTACATGCCACGATGATTAGCATTGACTCTCATTTTTTTTTTCTTTCTATTCCAGTAAGAGTAGAGGGGAAAATGAATTAAGACAGTTCCGAGGACACAGAAACCCAGCCTGTGACTTTCTAAAAGTGCTGTGGCTTTTTTTTTTTTTTTAAATGGTTAACCCCAGAGGCAGAGACAGGAAGGAGAGGTTTCGAAGGAGAGAGCCACACGTGAAGTTGCTGAACCCTCCCGGGTGTCACGCACGCGGCCTGGTAAGGTACCCTCACCGGTTCATAAGCAAGGCTTTAGTCACTCACGCCAGGCAGAAATTCCAGAGCAGCCCAGATCCACACACATGCTGGACATGGCCTGTGAAAGGAAAACCAGGCTTTCCTTTTAGAGGGAGGTGCAGGTACCCACATCCAATTACTCACTTGCGGAAGGATTCTGATTTGCCAACAAAGGCCATGTTAGAATTTTCAAAGAGAAAGCCAACTAGATTCCCAACAGCAACCTCCTTGTTTCCATGTCAATACAGCAACCTTATAGCCAGACAGCCCCCCCATCCCCCACACCTCCCCACACCTCCCCAACCCCCCAACCCCCCCACCCCCCGTCAGGCAAAGCCCAGATTCCAACTCCAGGGCAGCCACTTCCCTGGGGGAAGTTCCCTAACTTTCTTCAGTTTCCTCAGCTGTATAATAGGGATGATGTAGAAAGTTGCTGTGAGCCTTAAGTTTACAAATCTACAGAATGTTCTAGAAACTGGCACACAGCAAGAGCTCAACAAACAACATCTATTCTTTTTTTCTTTTGCTACTAATATCAAGGTTCTTATCTGGAACAGTGATGCTAAATAAGCAAAGCATTAAGTACCCACCCACACAAGACAAGAGTACCTTAAAGATGAGAAATGAGGTATTCTCCGTCCTTAACACACACTCTGTGGAATGATGCCGCCCCATTCCACAGGTAGAAAAACTGAGGCTAGGTTCACATCTGCACTAGTGATAATGCTAAGGGTCAAACTTGGTGGACCTGGAGCAGGTTGAGAGTCAAACAAGGTGAGGAGCCACTGACAAAAAGGCAGATGAAGAGTGACCCACCATGTTTTCATTCAGTAAGGTGAGTGGCACACAGAACTGAGGGATTCACAGTTCTAGACACCCTCCTGTGCTCAGTATTTTCTTCTCCCGATAGACTGTCCGTTCCTACAGGGCGGAGACTGTGTCACTGAACCCAGGCACCCGGAGCAATGAACACATTACACACCCTAAATAAATATTTGTTTCTGTGTAATGCGTTTGGAGGGGGGAAAAAAATTCGCTTCAGCTTCCAGGTATCTCCCCTAAAGTGGTTTTCCATAAAAAAAAAAAAAAAAAAAGATATAACATCATTTCATTTCATTATTGCAACAATCCTTTGAAGGAGATAATTTGATTCTGCCCATTTTACAGACAAACAAACTGAAAATTAGGGAAGCACTTGCCCAAGCTCATACTCAACATCACAAAGTAGCAGAGCCAGGATTCAAAGGTGGGTCTGTCACAGTCCAGAATCAAGCTCTTAACCATTTCCTTATTTTTGATATTTCTCTTGATAGACCACGTATATCTAGCAGAGTTCTTAGAGACGAGTAGATGCTCAGTGAGTATTTTTTAAGTAGAAACACAAAGGAAGTGGTACAGCTCAAGACTGTAGCTTCTAGTGCTCACAAAACCCTAGATCAACCATAGCTGACAACGCTTCACCTTAGTTTTGCAAACTATGTGAGTATATTCACGTAGAAATGGAAAAAGAATTCACTGCCTGTCTTCACCCACCAATGTCTGCAAGAAAAAGCCCAGGAGCAAAACCAGTGATAGGAAATGGGTTGGACCTGAAATGGTGAGGTCCAGGTAAATTACACAGCACTAGAAACTTCCAAATCAGGGATCCAGCATCACCAAAGAGAAAGGAATAGGAGGTCAGCGTAGCACCCACCTGGGCGGAGTTCTCGACCATGCCAGCTTCTCAAAATCTTCCCAGGGAGGTGTGGAGGCCTCAAGAAAGGGAGGTACGAAGAAAAATGCTCTAATACATCCTCTTAACCACAGCCCGTGCATTTCTCCACCAGAGAGAAACACCAAGTGCAACAACAGTGACTTCTAAGTGTGCAGGCCGATTATAGCTTTACTTTCAAAAGAGCTTTGATTGATCTTTTTTGATAGACCTGAAATAAATTAAACTAGATTGATTCACTTGAGAATGGACTCTAATCCCTTAGTCAGATCCCGGAGAACTCAAACCAAACCAGCTGTTAATTTAGGCTTTATAAGATAAAGCATGAGAAATCCAAGTTGATGTACCCCAGAGCAAAGCTTACATCATCTCTGTAAGCAATCAACTTACTGCTTCTTTTAGGAACTAATCAGTTCTTGGGTACGTGGGTGCCAAGCCTGTACTCTCAGAACGAAACTAGCTCAGAGAAAGGAAGAAAGGCAAGAGAAGGAAGAGAGAACCCGAGAAACACTGACTGACTCACACTCCTCAAGCAAGCTCAGAAGCGGCCCAAGACATTTTCATTTTGCTTTTCTCCAAGTCATCCGTCCCATGCTCCAAAACTGCCATGGCTTGACCGGAGCCTAACCACCAAGTGAGAGGAAGCAGCTGCCACTCTTCATATTTCTTTTGAAAAAAAAAAAAAAAAGAGGGGGAGCAGAATTACCCCGAAAACATTCCCCACTACTTTTTTATTCCCTCATCTTTGAAGATCACACTGGCCCCTTTATCTCTGCTTCTGGGTGCCTTTGATTTGAATATGGGAAACTCAAGGCTTTCAAGTGGCAACTGCCCATGGCACTAATAGAGTGAACAAGCACTACATACCCAGCGTCCACGTGCATGCGCGTGCGCGCGCGCGCGCACACACACACACACACACACACACACACACACACACCCCTACAGGCTTCTTCCAAGCTAAACTCTGCTCACTCACAGGCAGACTTCTCAACTTTCACTAGCATTTTTTGTAAAGGGATTAAGGTCTTCATCCCAAATGAAGGTGGGCATTCACCTCTAGGGAACCCCACCCACTGCCCCATCCCGGAGCCTCCATCCAGCACAGCGTCTTTCCTTCCGGTGGGGGGGAGGGGGGTGGTGGGGGAGAGACAAGGCTGCCAGCCTCTTGCTCCTAAACAATGATGTTTCATAGATCACTCTGTTTACCGAACATAAGGGGATCAAGAATTGAAATCCAATTTAAGGAATTATGGTGCCTTCAGACTGTTTTTCCTCAACAATGAAAAAAGACAGGCATGTTGTTTCTGGAATTAGGCCAGAAGAAACTGATCCTTGTAGTAATATAGGAAAGAAAGAAATCAATGTATGTGTTTATATATGTGTTGGGGGGAGGGGAGGGCTAAAATAGGAGTTAAAATACGAGCAGCGACAAATCCTTCTGCAGTAGGATCCTGAAGTTTATTTTGGTTTTATTTTTGATATCAGACAAGTAGAATATGGTTCATCTCTTACTGTTTCTGAGAGGAAGAAATTTAACCGGAAAAGATAAAACCAAAACCAACCACGAAGTCTGCCCACTTGCCTTCCACTAGTAGCGAAAGGGACCCAGGACTCAGCAACAGTCTGAACTTGCTAAGATTACAGATGTCCTTCCCCTTTAAATACCGCCAACCACTCCTGCTCGGTACCCAGCACTAGCCATTGTGGTGGGGCTGTTATTAATCCTCTGAGAAAGGCTGTATCCCCATTTTACAGATACAACTGAGACCTCGGGCGGTTAAGTAAGTGGCCAAGGGCCCATATACAATAAACAGGTGTGACTTGAGGGCTCAGGTATGTCTAACACCAGTGCTAGGGCTCTGGTCCATCATCCCTGAGTGCCTCCAGGTCCCAGCAAAAACTCTTCACTCCAGATAAAAACAGCACTTTTGTGGCTTCTAATGGGTCTCACCACTGCGTATGTCCCATAGAGGCATTTCACAGATGGGCAAACCGAGTCCCAGAGAGGGTACGTTATCTACAGCAGGTAATTGAGTGACTGCCCTAGCAGTGTTCCAAGCTCCTGGGCCCCTAACTGTAATTACTAAGCTTCCTCCTCCACCTTAATTCTTTCCCACCGCCATTCCCAAAGACAAAGTCCTCCCCCAGAGAAAAAGGTCTTGGCTCACCAAGTGCGACCTCTGGGAAAGAGTTTTGTTGGTGCTGCTCGTTTTGATGGGGGGAGGGAAGACTAATGGGGGAGGGGGGAGGCAAAACTATCAGATGAAGTAAATTAAGGTATTGCTAATAGGTGTGGAAGAAACCATCGCTTCCAGGAACTAACCAATTAAAAAGCTACAGCGCTGCCCTTGCCAAAAGCTATGCCATCTGCCAGAATGCCCGTGACAAAGCAAAGAGGAGGGAAAATGGTAGCACCTGCCACAGCCTGAGGCCACGGAACAGCTACGAAGATCTGGCCAATGCCAACAAAAATACCAAAGCTTTCTCATTAACCAAGACAGCTAACGTACAAGTCGTCTTCTTTAAGGAGAGTAGGGGGGTGTCATCATACCAGCTCATGGTTTTACACCTCCCAAAGCCAGAGGGGAGTGAGGATAAACAAGTCTGTTGACGAGGGCCGCCTGGGTGGCTCGGTGGGTTAGGCGTCTGACTTTGGCTCAGGTCATCTCGCAGTTCATGGGTTCAAGCCCCGCACTGGTCTCTGTGCTGACAGCTCGGAGCCTGGAGTCTGCTTTGGATTCTGCGTCCCCCTCTCTCTCTACCCCTCCCCCACTCGTGCTCTGTCTCTCTCAAAAATATATAGAGGCGCCCAGGTGGCTCAGTTGGTTAAGAGTCTGACTTCAGCTCAGGTCATGATCTCCCAGTTTGTGGGTTCAAGCCCCACGTCAGGTTCTGTGACAGCTCAGAGCCTGGTGCCTGCTTCAGATTTTATCTCTGTCTCTCTCTGCCCCTCCCCTATGTATGCACATGTACGTGTGTGTGTGTGTGTGTGTGTGTGTGTGTCTCTCTCTCTAATATAAACAAACATTTAAAATGTTTAAAAATAAGTAAATAAACATCAAAAAAAAAAAAGTCCACTGACGAAAACTGTTTTCTGATTCCTCATACTTCATTCCATCACTTTGCATGTTACCCTCAGAGAAGCTCAAGAAAGATGGCAATAGAAAGGGCCCAACACCAAGCACCATGTTTTAATCCAGCCTCCTGCAAATGACAGAGGTCTGAACTGTACCTTCTGGAACCGGGAGGGGTTAAAGACACTATGGTTGCTGTCAAGTCAACTGGGAAAATCAATGTCATTTCTTAAGCACCACGGAGAACAAATCATTGTGCACAAGCTCCTTGCTGCATCGCTGTCCTCCAAGCTGAAGTGCGAACCGGCCTGAGCTGGCTGTCCACTCACAGGGCTGATCCCTTGCCCGGGAGGGGCCCCCGGGAAGGCCCGACGAGCTGACCTGAGTGATGGGCACAAACACAAATGCAAAGACATGGCCCTTCCTCCCACGGGTGCCACTTTCCTGGGGCAGTGAGCTTCCATCACAGGTTCCCAGGGTCTCTCGGCCCTCGGAACCCGCGAGCCGCTAGTCTCTGAGGCAAACTGGAGGAGGAGGGAGCTGTTACACGCTTATTACAAACTCAGACAAACAACAGTCTGGCCGCAGCAGCCCGCGGATACTCCGTCATAAAGAAAGAAGTAAGTGTTATTAGGTCGGCAAGCCAGGAGCCAGCCCTCTGCCTTTCAAACACCAAAGAGGACACCTTTTAAATCTATTTTTTTTTTTTAATTTCTAGGAGAGAGAGAGAGAGACAGCGTGAGCAGGGGAGGGTCAGAGAGAGGGAGACACAGACTCTGAAATAGGCTCCAGGCTCCGAGCTGGCAGTCAGCACAGAGCCCAACGCGGGGCTCGAACCCATGAACCGCGAGATCATGACCCAAGCTAAAGTCGGACGCTTAACCGACTAAGCCACCCAGGCGCCCCTAAATCTATTTTTTTAAATGAAGTTCTAAGCAAAAGAAATTCGACCGAAGAAGAGAGCAGACATTACAGCTAAAAGGCCACAAATTCCTATCTTGCTGTCCCTAATTTCATGCCCATCAGAAGCTGAATAACTCAGAGTCCAATCTCCCCCATAGGTTTTTTTGTCTGTCCTCCCCAGGGAGATAAATTATGTCACAGCAAACTCTCCCCCCCGCCACACGCTCTTCAAAACATACCCTGGCCTCTTGATTCGGCCCATTCCCGAGAGGAGAAACCGGGTTACTTTGGGGGGAAGGAGCGATGGGAAAGAAAAGCAGGGTAAGATATGCCACTTGGCAAGAGGGGCCTAATGGTGTTGTCGGGGTGACGGACAGTCCCCGCCTGCCTGGGGCTGACAGGCTTCCTGGGACACCCCGTTGGGAACAGGAATAACACCATGGAACCTACCTCAGGCGCCAGCTAACCTTCCCTCTCACGTTACCTCACAATAACCCACCCAGCAGGCCAATCCTATTATCAAGCCCATTTTTCACAGATGGGAAAACGGAGGCACAGAGTAATTAAGTCATCTGCCCAATTTAAACTTCTCAGCGTTACGGAAAAGAAAAAGAAAAGTGAGAGAAATCAAATACTGGAATAAAGAGAGAAGTTTATGGGGGAAATTCTGACCTGGAAAGTAGTTAATGAGGAAAAAAATACTTCCTGCCACAGGAGATGAGAGGAGAGCAGGGGAATCAGGGGAAATACACAGAACAGGAAGATCAATCACACGTTGGTCTAGATGTTTCCAAAATAGTCCTTCGAGGCATTATGTAAGTAACACAGAAAGGGAGAGAAGAAACCCCAGGTGCGGGAGCGGGTGACAGCTGAGGATCCAGGACATGACCAATGACAATGGCTCTGCGGCAACTTGCCAGGGCCCCCCGGGGCCCCATGAGGCCCCCACGACCTCCATGCTCTCTTGCAAATGCCACGCCCGGGGCTCCGTGGGCCATGAGCCCGGGCCACTCCGCCCCCGAGCAGCCACGCTATCATGAGCTGCGACGGCAAATGGAAACCACAAACCATAAACCAAAGCAGAAGTCAGACCCAAAGATAAAACTCCACATCTACGGAAAAAGAAACGATAACAGAACCACTGAGGCCGAAATCAAAACCGTATCTGCTCTGCACGTGGCATGTGGTTTGTGCCTGTACTTCGTCTGAGTCAGATGTTCGGTTCCCGCCACATGCAAGTCGCTGGGGGGCTCCTTTCGCTACGAGTCAAACCACGAGCCTGCGGAGGATCAACTTGGCCAAAAACCCAAGAAGGACGGAAGGAGGAAACTCCAAGCAAACCTCAATTTATTGCTATTAAACATCAGTCGGGGACAGCAGGGGCACCCAACCCAATCTACAACTACTTGGTGCTTTGTCCTAAACTACCCTAAAGTCAGGAGGAGCATGGGGGGTGGGGGGTGATAAGCACCTCAACATTCATCTTCTGATGCAGACAAACTGGCAAATTTTACCCAACTGCAAAGAGACTGAAGCAAATCACAGCTTTTTTTTGGGGGGGGGAGGAAGGTGGGGGGAAGTTTCCTCTCCCAAGGAAGAAGGCCCACCACATTATTAAAGCCTTTCCCTCGCTGCGGAACTCAAGCCCTGAGCGCCAATTCTTCAGAAACAAATGGCTTCACAAAGCAGGGCTTCTATGGGGAGACGTCTGCCATCGGCTCTCACTCACCATGATGAAAATGTGACAACAGTGACAAGTTTTTTTAAAAAACACAAAACCAAATAGGGCGCATAAAGCACGCTGGGTGTTTGGTAAACCTGTCTTTGAGCTTAGAAGCATTTCCAAGCCTTCCTCTAGAATCGATTTCAAGAAAAATGTCTGTAGGGGCGCCTGGCTGGCTCAGGCGGTTACACGTCCGACTTCAGCTCGGTTCAGATCTCAGAGCTGGTGAGTTCGAGACCCGTGTCAGAATCCACGCTGAGGGTACAGAGCCTGCCTGGGATCCTGTCTCTCCCTCTCTCTGCCCCTCCTCCACTTTCTCCCCCTTTCTCTCTCTCTCTCAAAATGAACAAACTTTAAAGCACTTACCAAACCATATATATGTGTGTGTATATATATATATATGAAGAATGTCTGCACACCCAAGGTCAATGCGTTCAGGGGAACTCTTGGCTTCTTCTACAATGATTAGGAAATAAAAGCTGATTGCAGAATAAGCAAATGAAGACCGGGGGGACGGAAAAGGGGAGGATTGGTTTTGATTTTTAAGGATAAGAATCAAGTTCAGAGCTTTGTGAGTCCTGACACACTTCTGAATTGAGTCTTATAGATTCCATACATCGATAACACCCTTGCGTAGAACTTGATGCCATAGGAAGGTCTTTTGTTCTTTTAATTCTACAGAAAATAATTTACTTTAAGCTAAAGCGTTGATACTATATCACTACCTGAGTTCACTATTTGATTTAGGTGTTTTGCTATATATTTATTACCTCTTAGGAGGTAATCAAAAGGACAAAAATTCCTCTCTGCACACATTCCGTGCAGGATTTGGCTCTGCTATTACCAGAACATAACAGGTTCATCAAGAAAGCACCCCTCCAGGGCCCTGAAAAGATGTATCTCTAGGTCATTCGACCCACAAAGTGGATGCCTTCTTTTTCTCTGGAGTCTATCTCCAGAAACCCCCTAATTCACTGCCTGCTCACATACATGGTGTACATCCTATCCTTGGGAGCACATGTGACAACTGCTTTCGAGCCACTCTAACAGCCCCCAGAAAACTCACAAAGAGCGCGAAAAACGCTCCTTTCAGAGCAAAGATCTTCACATTCAGAAGCACATCTCAATGTTTCTTCCAAGTTCCAATGTAATTACATGACTTCCTTGTTCTGAATTGGAGGTCGACCATCAGGCAGGTCAAACTGAGGGCAAAATGTGCTGGTGGGTTTGGGTGGCAATAGTAGATTCAATTGTCCCAAAGTGCCCTGTACAACACCTAGATGCTACGGGTAAACGAGACTGGAATATTCACATTCTCAGAATTCAGTGCTGAACCATTACTGTAAAGCCTTAATTTTTTATTATCATCCCCTTATTGAGTTTTCAACGAAGTTGAAAGGGGAGAAAGCCAGGAAGTAAAATCCTAACATGTCTGCCTCTAGAAGAAAAGATTTGCCTGGAATGGACACGAAACTTACACCACAACCCCATACAATGAACTGTACACCAATTACAGGAACAAAAAACTGAGGGCTTTAACCTCCATTTACACCCAGCATTCCCAATAGTTAGATTTATGGGCACTGGGGGCAAAAGTGCATAACCATGAATTTCTTGGCGGTTCACTGCCAAGTTCCTCATGTACTCCATCCTTTCAACAAGCCAAGTCTCCAAGTCCAGTCCAGTCCACAAAAGAAAAGCAATGAGAAAATGCCTAAACCAAAAGGATAAGAACCACACAACAATCCATTAAGGGGCTTTATCAACTCCTTCCAAAATAAAAGGAAGCTCAAGTCTTCTAAAAATACCCTCGACAAAACCAACAATCTAAAAGCTGTAATAAAAAGTAAAATCATAAATTTTCATATAAAATCATAAAATTCCTGGGAATGCAAACTCCTGGGTCCTTTCCCATCCTGATGAGTTTGAGGTGTGGGAAATACCAGTACTTAGCCCTGAAAGTGAATTCTCTAAAAGTTCAATGTTTTTATTCATGTCATCAGTATACATTAACCACCTACTACATTACATGCAAAGTTGGGTCACCGCTCACTAGCCATTATAAAAAAATAAAAAATTTAAATAGACAAAGTCTTCCAAACTCTCTTCCAAATATGCATAATATATATATTCCAGAATCATAATCCCTTCTTAACTGCTTTCCAATAGAGAGAATCAAATGCCCCAAGATTATCAATTTAAATGTAACTTTCCCTCTCTCTCTCTCTCTTTTCAATCATCATTAGGCAAAAATAAAAAACATTTCCTCGGCCTCCTGTTACAAGGCTCAGAAAACCCCAGAAGCGTATCCGGGAGGGAAACACAGAAGAGGAACCTCAAATTTCCTTTATATTTTGGACTGTCAATAGCATTTAGGGAAAACACCTCCTTCATTTCTGCTTCATATGTTTTCCTTATTGGTTCATTTACACAGTGCTGCTCTCCCGGCAGCACTTAGTACATTGTTTTGTCATTTCTGCCTCTCCCGGCCATTAGTGCAGGCTACTGAGACGACACCCCAGCTGCCTCCCCAGGGCGGCCGCCAGCCCAGGCGCATCCCGTTCCCCCAGGTGGTCCCCCCTTTGACTAATGTTCACCAACACTCATACATCATTCCCAAATTGGTCCAAATGAATTAAACACAGCTCTGCTTAACATTACGAGATTTAAATGGATTTTCTCTCTACAGGTCTGCCCCATAATTGGGTTTATCCATCTTGTTGAAGTACAGTTTACACTTGCTAACATCACGCCAATTCAAGCTACATTTTCTGCTCCAGTGACAGGAGCAAGGCAGATTTGTCATCGGATCATAACAGGTAATTCAAACAACAATTAGTTTGATGACGGCCCGTATGTCAATGTCTGCTCGCCAACAGCCCGGCTCACACCCGATGTTCTCTGTTCCTCAAGATGAATTGTCTTCACAATTCTTCAATTTCAATCGTCAACAATGCTTACCGAATCAACTTAGAAACTATTGACACAAGACTCTCTTCCCTACAGGGCAGCCTCAGCAAAGCCCTGGTGAAAAGAATCCCCCCCCACCCAGTCCCCCCACACAAACACCTCCATTTTCAAGTGCTGGGCAATTTCCGATTCTCAACTGAAGTTACTTATTCTGGTGCCTAGTCTCGTCCTCAAAATTCTGGGAGGCACAAGGTTTGGGAACAAAAAGGAATGAATCTGCTTGTGTAGCTGCACCCAGTCTCAAGTCAGAACACACCTGTCTATGTTTCTGAAGTTGCCTGCAGGATGTATTGACCGTTGTCATAGCCTAAGAAAAATGGTATGATCCAATGGGAAACACTACTTTAAGGGGGAAAAAATGCTAATATTGCTTTTAAAAACTGGGGCGCCTGGGTGGCTTAGTCGGTTAAGCGTCCGACTTTTGCTTAGGTCATGATCTCGCGGTTCGTGGGTTTGAGCTCCGCATCAGGTTCTGTGCTGACTGCCAGCTCAGAGCCTGGAGCCTGTTTCAGAATCTGTGACTACCTCTCTCTCTCTGACCCTCCCCTGCTCACGCTGTCTCTCTCTCTCTCTCTCTCTCTCCTAGAAATAAATAAAACATTTAAAAAAAAAAAAAACCAACTAACCTCCAAGTACTCTGAAACTCAGAAGACAATGATAAAAATGTTTTATATATTTATATATACTTATTTTACATTTTATATAATTTATATTATATAACATACCATATATTAAAATATATAGAACAGTCCAACTATGGTTAACCATGATTCGAGTGATGCCATTGTCATTAACTCAGGGTGCAAATTCATGCAATGAAAGACGGCTGAGGTCAGACTATGAGAAAGAAGGGAAAGAACAGGTCAGGGAAAGACATCAAGTTAACAAAGAGGTTGAAGGTCTATTTCAAATTATTTTATTGAGTACAAAGGATACTAAATGCCTATATCATATATATGTGCTATATAAGATACATATTACTTACTATTATATATGCAATTGCCCATCATGTTATGCAGGGGCTGTTAAGAGAAAAATGTAAAAACCCTGCCTCTACTACACAGCCGCCCAACCCACTTATGTCCTCTGTTCCCTTTCTGCCCTCAGTGTGCATTATTTAAACACACTCACACCCCTGGTTGTGCACCTACAATGTCCCAGGCTTTCCTGCAGGGCTCTCTAGGGGTACAGAGATGAGGAAGGCACAAGCTCAGAAGGGCATACATTCTAGTCAAATGTTACAAGGACCAAGCAGAATTTTTAAGTGACATAAGAGAAACGCAAACAGCAAACAACAGAGTCATAAATCTTTGTTACCCAGCAAAGATGGTCCAGGTTATCAAATTTATCATGTGTGATGTTGCTGACAGCAAATGAAAAATACGCAGTGCATGTCGGTAGAAGGCTCATTCTAAATCTGCAAACAGGTACCTCGCGTAGTTTTCAGTGGTAAAGAACAGCAACTTGTATTTATCGAGCGCTCATCTATATGCCATTGTCCAGCCCACTTCACTACCTGCCTTATGTCTCATTTAATCTCCCAACACCATTCGGCAAACGGGTACTGCCATTATCCCCATTTTACAGGTCAGGAAACTGAGGCTTAGCCAAACCGTGACCCAAACCCAGGTTATGGGGCTCCAGAAGCAGGAGCTGAACCCGCCCACCTCTGCAGGTACCTGCTCCCTTTCAAACGCAGAGGTACTGCTACTATTCCCTCAAGGGCGGGGTGCACACTTTAAACTGTTGCACTAGCCCAGTGGTTCTCAATGGGGTGGGGGAGGGGTATCTGGACCCCCCAGGGGACATTTGGCAAGGTCTACAAACATTTTTGTTAGCTGCTAGTGGCACGAAGACATTAGAGGTCAGGGATGATGCTAAACACACATCGTACAATGCACAGGACAGTCCAGGTGAGACAAGAATTCTCCAGCCCAAGCAGTCAATGGTGCTGCGGGGTGAGAGACGCCACGCTCATTCACCCCCTCCACTGACCAAAGACACACCCATTCCCAGTCCAAGCCTCAATCCATGGTGGATCTGGGATAACCAAGTGTTTTACCGGATACATCCCTAAAAAACTGAAGTTCTGTGAAGATCCTTCAAAGAGTATGTTTGTTTCTCATGTTTCTTTTGAGAACATATTACAGACATAGAAATATACACATACCTGCTTTTAAGCTTTATAATTTTTAATTTCAATGTATTAGTCATTACATTTTAAACACATTGCCAGCCACTCAAGGTTTTGGTGGAACCTTCAGGAATACGGTCTGCTGCCATTATCTGTTTAATTGAAGAATGTGCTGAGATTTCAAGGTAAACCGTTAAAAAAAAAAAATCAGCAACCTCTTATCTGTCCCATCAGGACTTGATACCATGCCACCAAACCAAATTCCAGAGACAAATTAAGTGCTAAGCTTGATAAGCCTGCATATGTCAGCCACAACCCACTTAGAAATTTCTGTGCTTAGCTAAACAGCCCCATGATTCTCAGGGACTTTATAAAAAGTAGGAATTATAAAGTGCAACCTCTAAAACAGAGTTACTAAGAACATACGACCAGCTGACTGCCACAGATCAGACGGCTATACTGCCTGCTAACTACCACAAATCAGACGTCTATACTGCCTGCTGTGGCCCCTAAAAGGCACACACATGGTGGATGAACAGCTGCGTCCATCCTTCCTGGCTGTCCTAGGCAAGGACTATCCTGCAATCTCTCTGCATCCTTACCAGCCCGCTTCCAAAGCACACAGGCTGGGCCCCAAGTGCCATAATGTGGTGGAGAATGAATGGATAGAAAGATCTCAACTCCTACAAACAAATGATACAGTTAGAATAGACAGAAGTTAAAAACAAAGATAGAAATAAAAGCCTTAAGGGGCGCCTGAGTGGCTTAGTCGGTTAAGCGTCCGACTTTCGCTTAGGTCATGATCTCGCAGTTCGTGGGTTCGAGCCCCGCGTCGGACTCTGTGCTGACTGCCAGCTCAGAGCCTGGAGCCTGTTTCAGTCTGTGACTCTCTCTGACCCTCCCCTGTTCACGCTGTCTCTCTCTCTCCTAGAAATAAATAAAACATTAAAAAAAAAAAAAAAAGAAGTAAAAGCCTTAAAACAAGATTGTTTTCTTTTATCCAGCCACCTTAATACAATTGCTGTTGGTTTGAACAAGATAGTAACCTCTTGAAAGACACAGAACCAAGCTGGGCCCCTGGATTCTCCTCTTGGCCCTGTTGCTACCAAGTTTGAGGAGCCAATCACTTCTCTGCACCTCAGTTTCCTTGCCTTTCAAAAGAGACTGCAGGGAGGCTGGCTGGTTCCGTCAGCTGAGCAAGCAAGTCTTGATACCGGGGCTGTAAGTTCGAGCCCCACATTGGCTATAGAGATTACTTTGAAAAAAAAAAATCTTTAAAGGGTGCCTGGGTGGCTCAGTGGTTGAGCGCCCGACTCTTGATTTTGGCTCAGGTCATGGATCCTAGAGCCATGGAATCGAGCCCCGTATCAGGCTCCATGTTGAGATTCTCCATGCTCGGGATTCTCACTCTCTCCCTCTGCCCCTCTCCCCAGCTCATGCATGCTCGCGCTCTCGCTCTCTCTCTCTCTCTAAAGAAAAAATAAATAAATAAAAACAAAAATCTTTTAAAAATAGAAAGAGAGAGAGAGAGACCCTACCTTTGCTCCACTCCACTGGGGCTTGGGCCCAGCAACATCAGTAAACCCGGGAGTGTGTTAGAAATGCAGACTCGGGGCGCCTGGGTGGCTTAGTCGGTTGGGCGTCCGACTTTCGCTTAGGTCATGATCTCGCGGTTCGTGGGTTCGAGCCCTGCGTCGGGCTCTGTGCTGACTGCCAGCTCAGAGCCTGGAGCCTGTTTCAACCTGTGACTCCCCTCTCTCTGACCCTCCCCTGCTCACGCTGTCTCTCTCTCTCCTGGAAATAAATAAAACATTAAAAAAAAAAAAAAAATTAAAGAAATGCAGACTGTCAGGCCCTGCCCTGAATCCAAATGTGCAACCAAATCGGACATGGAAGCCTGAACAGAGCTGGGCAGCTTGAGGGTTCCCCTGACATATGACAGCAGACTCCCACCTTCTCTCACTGTTACTAACTCAGGGGACAACGACCATCACTGACTGCCTGTTAATGAAACATTCTCCGAACAGAGTCCTCTTCCACAAAACAGGCATCCTTTAGAACTCTGAGAGTAACCAGCCTTTTCTCCCCCAAGGAAACGGAGTCAAGCTGAAACAGGCAAGCAAACAGAAGACCCAATGACAATTTTTCTGTAACGAGACTATACGCGTGTTTCATCCAAAAAGTAGGCAAGGGGTACAGATTCCAGGATCCCCGGCCCGGAGCTCCTCAACCCTGTGTGCACATTAAAATCACCTGGAAGGAACGCCTGCATGGCTCAGTCGGTTGAGCATCCGATTCTTGAGTTTGGCTCAGGTCATGATCTCAGAGTTCGAGCCCAGTGCTGACAGCTCAGAGCCTGGAGCCTGCCTGGGATTCTCTTTCTCCCTCTCTCTCTCTCATAATGAATGAATGAATGAATGAATGAATGAATGAATGATAAAATCACCTGGAAAGCTTTCCTGAAGCAGGGATACCCAAGCCCCGCCCCCTAAAGATCCAACCCAGGTGGGCTGCAGCAGAGCCGGGGGCTTGAGCCCCGTTCACATCGCTCCCCCAGGGGCCGTGACACGCAGCCAGAGACGGAACCTGCCCTCCTCCAGGCAGTTCTCAATGTGCCCTTGCCAGAGGGGCGGCATCAACATTACCCAAAACCCATAACAGCTGTGATGTCTGGACCCACCTCAGACCTACAGAACCTAACACCTGGGTGGGGGGGGTGAAACACGGACCTGGTCCTAATGAACGGGAATCTTCAAGGAGTAGAACCCAGGATTCCGTACTTTTGAGCAGTTCCTGGCTGATCCCTTTGTACACAGCCCAGAGAGCTGGGTTGGTGGGCACTGAGTGAGGAAAACCGGACCCCTGAGTATTACTTTCTGCAGACAGCAGTTAACACAATGCTGTGTAGTATAATCTCTCTCCAGGCTGACCGCCGGGGTTTGAATCCTAATTCCTTGATCATGGGTAAAATATCTCTGGTATCCGAGTCTCCATCTCCTCATTTACAAAATGGAGATATAATGATGATAATAAGAATAACTACATCTTTCGGGTTCCCTTCTGTGTTGTTATGAAGCATCAATAAATAATTCATACACAGCACTTAACACCAGACCCAATGCTTCGGGAGAATTCAATAAGCATAAGCTGCTATTATTATCAGCTGTTGTTACTGCCTTTGACCCCTAAGACCAAGCACATTACTGTCCAAGCTACTCTTTCATAAACAAAGAAACGCCTCTTCTTGAGCCTTGCAAAAGTATCTGGCTGTCTTCACAGAACCATGAAGGAGAGGCCTCGAAAGCTCATCGGAACCCACAGGCAAACTCCAGCTTCTCATTCAAAAAGAGAAAAAGTTATAACAATGGAATACCAGGCCAGCCCTCAAGCACTCAAGTGGGCACTGAGCAGCCAATAAACGATCAACTGATCGATTTCAAAAGACTGTAGGGCAGCAACGCTCAAGCTTCAGGAGGCTGAAAATCAGAGCCCTGCTTAAAAACACAGCTCCCAAACAGTACCTAAAACCTGCTCAATCAGACCGAGGGAAGTGCTTAGAAATCAGTGTGTAAAACATTGCTGGCACTTAAGCTTCATAAGAACAAGGGGGTTTTGTCCATTCTGTCCGCTGATGAAGTCTGCGAGGGGCTGGCACGCGGTAGTTACGCAATAAATACTTCTGAATGAAGGAATGAACATTCTGAGGTATGGACTTCAATCAGACAATCAGGCGAAAACTCACCACCGCAGCAAGTGAATGAACCTTCTGAAGGAGCCGACTGACAAACAACTCTGGTGAAAGGACACGGGTTTCTGACGCGGCCCCATCCACACGCAAGCACACGCACACACACTCTGTGGAAAGGGGACATGAAACCTCCCAGCCAGGTGCAGGCGATGGGACTGGGGGAAAACGGAGGAAGGGGCTGTGCCAAGAACCGAGGTTGTTTCTGGGAGTCCTAGCACTTAGCCCAGATCCGCTCCTGAAGCAAGAAAGCAACTCCTCACGAGAACTGAAAGGGGCTCAGAACGTGTGGCAAGAGAAGGGGCCAGGAACATGAGTGCCCTCCAGCAGATACAGGACTTGGGTTAGTGCTCGAGAGCATCCCGGCCAAATCCACGGCTACCCACCTCTGGCCATTTCTATCATGGAGGCCAAGGGTCCACCTGGGCCAAGAGATGGGCCGCAACTCACAGCATCTCTGGAATCTTCATTTTAAGACATGGTCAAGACCAAACACCGAGTTCACCTCCAGGAGTTAAGGGGCCAACATGGGACCGGGACACTCTCCAGTTTCTACCCTTCTCTCCTTGACTCCAGAAAGCAGGCAGGCCTTGGAGGAGGGGCCTTGGGGCCTTAGTGAGTCATGGTGGACGCGTTCAAAGACCAAGGGAAAGGAATACACTTTGGTAAAGCTCAGATGGGAACTCGCAAGCCTGAGGACAGGAGGCAAAGTAACACCCACTGCAAAGTCTCCACCGCTCAGCTGTGTAAACAAATAAAATGGTCCGCTTCTTCTGGAGCCTCTCCTGGTTGTCTTTGCGCACACACACACACAAGCATGTGCGTGCACACACACACACCACTTCACATCTTAAAAGAAAAACAACCAAGAAAGGTCTACACAGTTTGTTTTCGCTGTGTGTGGAGTTATTTTTTCCTCAATCACATCTGACTTGGTGTTAAAACATCAACCTTTGGCCAAAATACTCTTAAAACAAAGGCTTAATTGGTTCTGAAGTAGCCCTTCTGAAAACCAAGGGAAATCTCTTCTGTGGGTCTTGACCTTGACTACAACACTGCTCTTGGGGCTGGAATAATGAGTGGAGGAGTCCAGGAAGTGCTGTCTTGAGGGAGGCAACAGGGATGCCTACGCATTCATCCACAGTCACCTACAGGGCGTCCCTCTGGAAGGCACCTGCGGCGCGTGGGCGCACCTCCGCATCCAGCCTGCAAACTCTTCCCAGGTTAAGGGAGACAGTGGGAGGAGTTCCTAGGAACTGGGGCCAAAAGCGAAACGCCTTTTTGAAGGCAAACTGGCCTCTGACCACACCTAGCTCATTTACTGCTCCCCTAAGTATCACTCACACACCTACAACCACTGAGCCAGCACACTTCAGGGCCAACGCTTGAAATCCAGTATTCGCTCTCAAAAAATCAACGCAAAGCTAAATACACATATTACCCTGTGTCTCTCGAAGGCCACAACTGGAAATGAAGAACAGAAACGGACACACATATTCCTCCAGAAGATGCAGGTGAGAATGTTACTAGGACCTTATTCATAGTAGCAGAAAACTGGAGGCAATCCAAAACTGTAATAACACAGAAAGGATGTGCACAATATGTCACAGTCTTGCAGAGAATACTAATGGCAATAAAAAAGAGCAGACTGTTGCCACACACAGTAACAGGAATAAAATTCAGATATAAAACTTGAGTGGGGACAGACATGAGACAACCCATTCTTTACGATCCCATTCCTATGAAGCTAAAAAAAAAAAAAAAAAAAAAGCAAACCTAACACACGGCAATAGAGAAAACTATTCCAAGTGAGAACTGGTGGCGGGGGAGAGGAATGGGTAAGGGCTTTCAGGGTGAGGGTTGGAAACCAGATGCCTGGGAAGTGAAAGGCACAGGCAAGACCAAGACCTCTTGGGGGGTTGCTAATATTCTCTCACGGGCCAATAAACTACAGTCTGTGGGCCAAATCCAGCCACTGTCGGTTTTTATAAATAAAGTTTTATTGGGACAAGGCCACATCAGTTCCTTTAGGTATTATTTCTAGCTTCTTTTGCACCCCAATGGCAGAGCTGAGTAGCTGCCACAGAGATTACACAGCCTGCGAAGACTAAAACATTTACTATTTAGCCCTTTACAGAAAGAGTGTTCCAACTCCATTATATGTCTTGGTCAGGGTGATGGTTTTGTGGACATTCACATGCATAAAAGCTGGCCCCCCTCTCCACTACAGACAAATTGATATCATACGTCAATAAAACTTTTTAAAAGTCAGTAGAGCTAAACAACTACGTCTTTCTTTAAAAAGGCCTGTTAATTGTCATTCCCATTAGACATGTGTTAACCGCGTAGGGAGAATGTGGCCACTTGTGTGACTCTGGTCTTCCCAACACCGAGATGAGCTGAGAGGTCATCAAAAGCAGGGAAGATCCCAACACAGCAATTGATACCGCATCCAAACTTTTTCACAAGAACATGACATGGCCAGAGAATCAGTTGGAGGCCATTCACATAAACAGTGAACTTGGCCAAGTCCTGAGATTACAGGAGGGCTAGGAAGCGATAGGGTATGGACCTCATGGCTTGCAAGGTGTCACACTCCTTGAGGTTATTTTGGGATACAGCTTGCAAAAGCAACAAGCTCAGCTTATACTGAAATACAGTATTTATTAAGGTGAAGCAGTTTTACATTCCCAAGGAAAGAAACTTCCACCCCAACAATCACACTGTGTTGAAGCCTCACGCTAGAGAATGCCGCAAAGGGAAAATGTCGGCCGTACTGGCCCCCAGAGCAGCACTGTCCTCATCTCTATCCCCGACGCCACACGCATTGGGAATAATTTTATTGTGTCTGAGGTTTCCCCTGGTCTCCCTTTGCCTCTTTTGTTTTTTTGTTTTTGTTTTTTGCTATTTCTCCTTTGATGATCAAACTAAAATTACAGCTAGATGCCATTTGGCTTGGCCTCATCCCAGTCTAGCAGAGATCAGGGGAGAATGAACTCTGAAAGCATGCCGGTGCTGGGCCTCTAATAGAATGTCTCTCTGTTTGCCCACATGGGCATCAAGCCTTAGCAAACAGAAGCAGGGGAAAACAATGCTACCTGTTCATGGAGGAATAGTAATGGTTTCAGTCCTCCGAACAATGAGGTCTGTAATTTACTCCATCTTCCTCCTGAGAAAGAGCTTCACATGGCCTGCACTGTGCCAGGTGGTTTGGAGAAAGACGAACTGCTCGGTCTCACAAGGGACGCTTCAGCAACGGGTGTAAAGACACAACAGCTGGTCTGGTCTCGGCTGGTCTCCCAGTGACATGGCCCCAGCCAGCCTTTCCACACCAAGATAGGGATCACTAGGCTCTTCAGCCTCACCAATTCCCACACCCCGGGCAATGGGATTTTCCAGCACCCCTCCAGATGCAGGAGGCCTCAGGACATTTGTCTGTTCCTCCATCCATTCATCAAGACCTAGGGTTTGGGCTTGTTCCCTATCCTGGCCCTTGAGTCTAAACCAGTTTCGGGGGGCAAGACTATGCCACGCATCAAAAGGCAGAGGGATCCAGCAGGGAGCAGGACGGCAAGAGCAGGTGCAGCATCTAGCTAGAGACACCAATCTGGAAAGTACTTGGGGATGGAGAAGAGTAAACAAAATATTTTTCGTTTTTAAAGTAAGTTGCTGCTGCCCTGAAACAAGCACCAAAGCATTAGGGATCCATCAGATAAAAATGTCTGCGGGACCATACTTTTCACTGGTGGCAGATTTCCCAGTTGAGCTGGGGCACATGGCTGTCTGAAAGTCAGATTTGAAACAGGAGAGCTGCAAAGATGCGCTCTGGCTGTAGCCTGGTGAGACCACACACAGACACACAACTTATCTGCAAGGGAAGCAACAGAAGGATGCAATGGAACAACACAAATCATTTAACCAACCAACGTCCACCATCGCCACAACAGGTTTCAGAAGCCTCTCTTGAAGGGGTTAAACCAGAACGCTCCAGAAGTTTTGGTACCATTAGTTACACCGTGAGTAACATCCATCCTGGCAGAGCCAGGCAAAGGCAGACAGACGAAAATCATATTAGTCTGCTCTCCCTCCACCACTGCACTCTGCTGGCATCAGTTCAGCTCCGAGTCTGTATCAGTCTGTGATTTGTTTAGCCTTTGGATTGAAGAGAATGGAAGTACTACGTGAGCAGGAAACAGGACACTCATCAGAAGCTGGGATCTGTCACCTCTCCCTCCCAGCACTTTTAATGACATATATCAACAGGTCCAAGAGAAATCAACATTTCAGGACAATCAGGTCAAAAGTGATATTCTTAGCACCACTTAACATTTGGATCCACCGGAAACAACTCTGGCGGTCAGTAGTCTCCTCTCCCTCCCCCGTCCCCACCATTCCTTCCAAATCTGCCATCTCATTTTACTCCCAATTGAAGATTCTTCCCTAAGCCAAGTACAATAGCCAGGCTGGGGTCTGTGTGCCCATTATGCCTGATCAAGAAACTAAACAAAAATCACAGGCTCCTCTTTTTTTCCATAGTCTTTAAATCATCTTGGCAGCATTTCTACTCATGTTTCTTTGCTTCCCACCTCCCCGAGTGAATCAACTACCACCAGCACCATCATCACCGTCACCACCATCACCACCATCATCACCACCACCATCATCGTCACCATCAGCAGCAGCACCACCATCATCCCCATCATCCCCATCATCCCCATCATCATCATCATCATCATCATCATCTAGATTGGGGGAAGGGGGCAGAGAATAAAAGACACAAGAGACCTACATATTGACAATTCAAGCTTCAGGATCTCTTGCATTTCCTACCTGAATTGCAATCTGGTGTTCAATCGTTTTGTACGCAGAGTAATGTGTGCTCCCGGACTGAAAATGGAGCTGTAGAAAGAAACCAAATCAAAGCGTTCTGCTTATGTCACAAACTACAAGAAAACATCTTAAGCAGTTTATGAATAGCAGACAAACCTTCCTAGATTGAACTGCAGCCTTGGCATTCAATCGAGACCTATGTATTTTTATTTGTTGCTATGGATAAGATAATCATAATAATCTTAAGGTTTTTTGTTTTTTTCTTAAAAAAAGGCATCTATTCAATAAGCAAAGAGGGAGGGGGGAGGGGGCCAAGAGTGAGAATCAATGACATGAAAAGGAAAAGACGGATGCCCATTAAAACATAAAGGAAGCCAGTGTGCTGGGCAGGATGCCGCAGAAAAATTAACTGTGTGCTGCAAAAAGTCATGAGAATTGCGACATGAAGGCGTGAGGACAGGCAGTGAGTGAGAAAGGGGTCTGAGAAGCCACAACACTGCAACAGGAACCAGACCCCCACCGTTTGGACAACTGGGCCCTTGCTCCTAAATGCAGTTCTATTTTGGGGAAAACAAGTGTGTCAGGCAGAATTCAGGGGCCACCGATGCCTTATACATTCCTCTGCGATGACTAAGCTATCTGTCCCAGAACATCTCTATAGCCTGCACTCTAGGAATCCACACTTCCCCATAGAGGGAGCCAACCATTGCCAAAGAGCCACCAAGTTTTCTAAGGACGGCCTGTTCGCTGGCCCCTGGGTGAACGTTCGTCCCTGGCTCCCTCACACTCTCGGCGACGGGGCAGGGGGTGAGTGAGGAAGTCTCTCTCAGGCCACTCCCTCTGCAGCCCTATAGAGCCCCCGGCAAAGTGGGTGTCCCCAAACAGAAAGGAATATGGAGATTCCTCACCAAATTTCTCTTTTTCCCAAATAAGGCTTGTTACTAGTGGGATTCTCCTGACTGGGAAAACAAACACCATCTGATTTATTTTATCAACAATACACCCATCACTAAGGGATCTCAGCAATACCTGGAAATGCATTTTAGTCGGCAAGGTATGAACAAACGAGGAGGCATGAGACAGTCCCATGCTCATTCCTCTCGCAGCAAAAGGCAGCAGTGGCTTGTGATTCCAAACCACTGCTATTACTGCTACTATACTACTCCTGTTACCAGAACACTTCTGGAGTACTAGCACAAAGTGTAACCTAGCTTGCCAGTGAGTTTTACATCCACTGATTTTGTCCACACAGTTCAGGACCGTTCAGAATCAGTCCACCCAGGTTAGTGGGAGGGAAAAAAAAAAAAAAGACAGTAAGGAAAGAAAAATAAAAAAAGAAATTCACAGAAGAACTTTTGAACCAACACCACACGGAAGTGAGCAAATTTTAAAAATAGTCTAAATTTATACTGCTCCTGAGATAAGGCTGTAAGTCCCCATCTTAGTATCCAATGGGCTCTGAGGTCGTTTTAACTGCTCCAAAGAAACAATCAAAATCACTGCCAGTATACGTTAGTAGACTGCTTGCCCCAAAACGTAATATTCATCGAGGTTAAAAGGGGCCGCAATAGAGCGGAGGCCAGGAGTGAGTATGTATATATTCCTTTACCTGCCCAAGCAGTGCGATGTGCCACACTCCCTAAAATAACTAAAGGCAAACACTGAACCACTGACCCTATGCCACAGCCCCGCCCCCTACTCTGAAACAGTTCATCTAAGTGAATTGCAGGAAAAGAAAGATGAATTTGCACCCTTTGCGCCCCACCCATGCCCTTCCTGTGAAAACTGCCAGTCAGTAAACGGAGATCTGCTCTAATTCCTGTGACAATTCCGCATCATCTTAAAACAACTTTTGGGCTAGGGACAGCTTTCTCTGCGAAGGTGGAATTCTTGGCTGTAGAGCAGCTCTAGTCTGAGAGATGGAGGGGGTGGGGTTCTGCTTCTAAGTCCAGAGGCAACAGTAACACCCATCCCCCTTTTCCATGGGGTTTTATTCTCCTCTTTTCCAACTGCCTGATTCAGAGCTTAATGGAAACTTGTCCAAGCTTTTCTTCCCACAAAGCCTGTGGAGCCCTAGGCAATCTGAGCTCCGGGTAACCACAGGAATCTCAGATTGTCAATTAAAACTGAATGGACACCTGATAACTAAGTATATGTCGTGGAAACAGAATTTCATATATTCACGGGCTTGTGAATAAATTAATGAAACTGTGGCTAATCCAAATTCAATTTTCACTTGTCCGGTTCCATTCTTAATCCTTGCGTCCAATCACCACGCAAACAACACAATCCCAGAGAGAACGCAGCAATTAAAACAGTAAAAATACAACTGCAAGGTCCTTAGGAATCTAGTGGTTCAAAGTTAATTTCTCACATACACACACACACACACACACAACCATTTTAACACCCCCAAGCAATGTAACTTCCCTCCTCAGGTGTTCAGAGGAACCCGGACCAGCTCATAAATACACACAGCAAAGCCTCCAATCAGATCTTTGATCCCAGCCAGTAGCCACTGCGTTGGAGATCACCAGCTAAACCCCCCACACACACCCCACAATGACACAGACTTGCAGTTTGCTTGCTGGTCCTTTGGGTTTCCACCCCCTCTTCTACCAAATGCTGTTTTCTTAAACATAACACTTTAAACTGCTTTTTGCTTCCTCGTAAAACACAAAGATGCCTTGTTCCGTAGGGTCCGGCTTTTTAAGACAAAGACAAAATACAAGGACCCAATAAAAACTTGGCTTTCTAGACTGGAACAAGAATTTATTTATCTCTCTGTAAAAATATATATATATATCTATTAAGGAAGGGGAGTACAAGACGTGGTGGCCTTCTCTGTTTCGAAAAAGAAGAGGGGAGGTTCAGAGATCCGGCACAAGGCAGCTGTCTAAGGCCCATCTGAGTTTAGGAAGCTCTACCCCTGGGGCTGCCCTGCTCGAGGTCACCTACAGCACTCTACAGTGTCACTTCCTCCGCCAACAGGTGCAGCTGTTACACCTTGGCCAATGAAATGCATCCTCAACATGGTGCTTCCCTGGGGTACCCTGGGGCTTCACCAAATGAGAACTCCAGGGCACCTTTCATTTAATTCCTTCCCATGAAACTCTCAACGAAATAAACCTTCCCTTCCTGTGTGCTTGTTTACAATGGCCAAGCCCACCCCACTATTCTAACACCCCCAGATGATCTGGCCCTCACTTGCCCAGAGGAAGAACCATAAAGAGGGGGCTGGGCTCAGCACAGGCTTGCACAATTCCCCCGCAATTAAAACACCAACAATTTACAATTAACTGCTTCCCTTATTATTATCATATCTTGATGGCTCTTGTTTTATTTCTAATCACTACCACTGGCCCTTAATTTGCCGTTTCAGATACAAGGCATCAGACACGAGAGAAAAGGGAAAACCACTTTTTCATCCACAGAGACCTCCTCCCCAAAGGTGACGCAAATGAAGTCAAACCCTGTGTCGGTTTCTCCCACACTAAGCGAACTTCCCATGTTCAGAAGATTAATTTCTTATACCTATTCATTCCACTAAATTGGGAAGAGATGGAGCGTAGGCTTTAGTCCAGTCTTATGAATCACCTGGCTGTCTCTTTGATTGAAATAAACAAACAAAAATCCAAACGAGAGCCATTCCCTAAAAAGTTTTGGTTTGGGGGACTTGGGGTCCACTTTCTACCCTGTAGCTACTACCAAGAGCCACCTGAAGTTTAATTTCATTTGTCATTAACTTAAAAGACAGAATATTTTTGTTGTTAGTAGACCTAAGGCTTTTTCTTCCGTCATCAGGCACTGTTCAGGACAGAGGCAGCATCTCTATGCTGCAAACCTCTCATCTTACATTTAATGGGAAATACACTTCAGACCAGGACTCTGGGCTACTGCCTGCCTATTTTAAAAGTGCCAAGGGGGCCTCTACCCTCCACAGGGAAGGCTAAAGCAGCACTGACTGGGAGGTGCGCAGGTTTAAACATCCCTCCCCAGATCTAGGCACCGAACATTTGTACCATCCTAAAAACAACAACTTAACAAAGGCAACCCCTTTTCACTTCCTGGCATTCTGCTCCAGAAATTCTGCCGCAGCAAAGGGCATGCCTTCAGACTCAAGAACAATCTCTCCTACTGTCTCGATGTTCCATCCAATGTCTATTTACCCTCATTAATTTTTCTTTTCTTTTCCTCAACCTGAAACCATCAGCTATGAGTCAGAGAATGATCATTAACTTTTACAGCTTCCATACACATCCACCTACTCACATTTGGGGAAAGAAGACTTGCAACATTGCCTGAGACCAAAATCCTCCATGAAAGAAAGGGGAGGGGAAAAAAATCACTTCAAGAAAGTTATAGCTGTAGGTATATGGGGTGGGGATTGGGGGGGGTACATTCATTGTTTTCCACTGGGTGCTGCAATCTGGTGCAAAAAAAAAAAAATGAACTTGGTTACGGTGATAGGCATTTCTGGGTTGAGTTTTGAAGAAAAACGAGATGATTTTCTTTAAACATCAAAACATAATTAAAGTTCTTAAACGGTGCAGGGGGTGGGGGAGGGGGACATGAAGTGAATCAAGTTGCCTGCTCTCGTACAAAACACATTTCTAGCATATAAAAACACGTGGGCTAAGGGGCTCCTAACAGCATTTTTCATTAAAAGTTGCTACATTAACACTCTTAAAATGATGCCTTATCATTACTCCACTTAGCAGTCACAGCTCTGCAACTCCTAACGAATTAATTTGCATTAATGTGGGTTTCCTGTGTCCTTCCCTGGGTATGCCATTGTGATTTGGGCTTAATAAAACTGACAGGACAGTAACATAGTGCCTTTTATTTCACTTTTCCAAAACAAACCAACCCACCCGAAGACCCACACAAATCCTCTCGGTTTTGTTTTTTTTTAAAGCATTTTGCTAATATATTTAGTACATCATAATTGGCCCAGCACACAGGAACCTAGTTATCTTCTCAGTAAATATTTATAGCGTCATTCTTTCCCATTCATTCTGCGTTTTCTTGGAGAATCTCACTGTAGCCTACATCTGCAATTCATTGACTTTACAATTTACCACATGTTGGGATGGGAGAGGTCCTAGCTCCATTTGAATCACTACACAAATATGCAAGTGATTTATCGGTTTCAAACTGAAGGCTGCAAGAGGACTCCACTTTCCCTGAACATTACTTCTTCTGGCAGACCATGAACAATTACAGTTCGTACTAATTAAGCTCTGTAAATGTGCTGTGCCCTGCTAATGCCTACCAGGCCTCAAATTTATTTTCATGATGCCAAACTTTAGCGAGCAATTTTAACTCCTTCAGAGCTGATCCCACTAATAATAGCTATTCCTGCCCCTATAAACAGAACTGTTTGGGACTACTTCATAGCAAAAGAAAAAAAAAAAGAGAAAGAAAAAAGAAGAAAGAAAAGAATAAAATATAACGGGCCGAATTACCAGCCCGAAATCAGATGTGCCTAAGGAAGAAAAACCTATCCTGGGAAAACCGAAGAACACCAGGCTGATAACCCGTTCATAGATCCCACAGCCCCATCTTTGTAATGAGCTGTTAAGGGATTCATATCTGTCCCTGAGGGCTAGTAAGTTTCTGCATTCCATTGATTAGAAAATAAAACCTTTCAGTCTTTAAGTTTGGGTTGGATGGAGGGAAGGATCCCACCAGAAATGACGGAGCCATCAGCCCTCCCCCCCCCCAACAACACACACACCTTATCCACACACCTCAGGATCCCACCGCCTCCCTTTGCCATGAGGTTCCTTTGTAACACATACACCAGAACAGCCCACTTTTTAAAAAAATCAAAATTAACATCAGGATAATTGGCCTTCTCTCTCTCATCAGGCTCTTGACACAGAATGTCCGCTAGACCCTCACACAAATAACTGATATGAAACATATCTGTTGCTGGAGAGAGCATTTTAGGTGAGGAGTGGATTGAAACCACTCTATGCTGAGCAAAGGAATAGTTTTTAACAGCACCTCCCCATGGCACTCCCACCTCTCACAAGAGACTTCCAATCCCCATTTTCAATCAAGCCATTCCCCCAAGCCCAAATTTTTGTCCCATCTTTTTCTATTCTTTCCAATCTTTCTTAATCAAGCATTTATTCTGCCTCCCTGGCTACCTTTCTGTGTTTCCATCCCCAGATAACAGTGCACTTTTACCAAACGAGTGGCCTTCCCATACCCAATGTAAACCTGGAATTTTTTTTCCCTCATCCATTAAATGCCTTTAATCAACTCTCCTCACTCACCTTTTTTTTTTTTTAAACCCTCACATTAACTAGTGCACTCTACAGTGTGTGTATTTTCCCTTCCAACTCAGTGGAACATCATATAAATTAAAGAGCAGTCTCTCGTATCAGGTTTCTTTAAGTATTCTGGGAAATATGCACAATATAGGCAACACAGTCCGAAAGGAGAAGAGAAGAGAAGAGAAAAGAAAGAAGGAAGGAAAGAAAAAGAAAAAAGGAAAGAAAAGAAAGGAAAAAGGAGAAACCAGAAGACAAGGAGAAAGATGCAAACAGCTACAGCAACTTTGCTTTTGAAAAAGGCGTTTGTGCAGAGCCCCCACTGAATTTCCATCCCTGAAAGTGCTCTTTATAAATGTGTATAACAATAGCCTGGAGGAAAAGTACAAGTCAGCTGCCAGAGGAGAGGGGGTCTGTCTCAGTAAGCTCAGATTGGAGAGGTGGGGGCCACAGGACGAGCGGAGGGCAGCATTTGAGATGGGCTTCCCCCCACCGCACCCCCATCTCATTGCTTATAATTAGTGAGAGAAATCTGAGCTACTGCCAATGTCTGCGGACCTCGAATATTATAAGGCCAACGTGGCGTCAAATATCTTAACATTCATAAGTGTTATGGGCTGTAAATAAAGCCTGTGGATTTATGACCCGGTGGCGCTTGCCAGCAAAGGACTGGGGCACATTTCTTTCAGCAGACCTGTCGAGGTGCAAGTTTGCCTTTGGTTGTAAAATTAACCATTTCCTTCACAAATGTGCTCAATTATAACTCAGGGTTGAAGATTTACTTAACACGGCTGCCAGTATTCCCTCGCAGAAGAAACTCAGACGCCCACGTCACATCCCCCCTCAAAAATAAAAGCCTCGAGAAACTGATTCGCTCCCCCCCCCTCCTTCCCAAACTTCTGAAATGTGTCACCTTAGAACAGTTATAAATGCGGTCAAAGATATTATCTAATTCCACTTACCAAGACTAAAAAGCTTACACCTACTTCCTTGGAAAGTGCTTATTTATTTGGCAACTCCACGGTTTAAAAAAAAAGAAGAAGAAAGGGAGTAAATCACTCTCTGCCTGCAGTCTCGTCCCTTCCCCCAATATAATGTCATCTACTTCCTGTGTAGGAGAGAGCCTCTGCTAAATCCAGGTTGTCTCATACTTAACTGCCAATAAACCAACTTCCACATAACTTCCAGACAGCTGGGGAAAAGGTCCTCGGAGTTTTAGTCATGGTCCAGAAACACGCGTCCACACAAAAATTTGCAGCTGTCCTTTCTCTACAGTGCATTTTTAATGTGATTCGGGGGCCCCTGTTGTGAAACATCTGACAAAATGTAAAATCCTCTTAGATACCTTCCAGTTTGCCCACTGTGCATGTGTAAGAGAAGTTGCACCCGGATTTCTCCACCGAGGAAAAAAACCTAGGCACTTTTTGCATGCACCCAGGTCCACCTCGTGGGGTGTGAGGAGGCACTGAAACCCTGCAAAACCTTCTACTGTAAGATTGGCGAGCCCAGCCCCCGGCGCAACCAGTAAAATGCTGGTTTTCGAAAGCAAATATTTTCTTAATGGCGTGCAGATCTGCGCTTATCCCGCGCTGCTAACAGAAGACCATTCTGGATCGGCCAGCCCCCGGAAACCTTCCTGTTAACTTTTTCACAGCTTGCTAAGAAACAGAAAGCTGACCAGCTTCCAGCAGGGACTCTAAATGAAATCCGTATCAGTAAAATTAAAATCAGGGTGGGAAACTCCTAGCAAGAACCGGGCTTGTTTGCTTCCAAATCTTTTCTCCATCAGATAGGGGGCATCAGTAAAAGCCACTTCCCTTAAGCAGTCCAAAGTTTCCACAAACATTTCTTCCAGATAAGCACCGCAGGCCCCCAACTGCCTAATAGCTCGTTTCTGGGGGTTCAGAAAGCTTTAGTTTCAACAGACTGCGAAGCGCTGGCATATTAAATTTATAATCATTAAAATATGACTTATGGGGTGAATGTTGAGCCCGTAATCCATACTGCAGACATTAAACCCCAACCTATAAAGATTAGCACAGAATTAATACTGTTGCGTGGAGATTGGGATCTAAACATGTTCGCCATAAATATTTCTGAAGGAGATGAAAAACAATTAGCATAAATACCAAAGAAGGGCAAGAACACCTGTTCTTTTTCAGGGCGATAAGCATTTTATTGTTCTCTATTTAAAATGTAATGACCTGTGTAATTACAGTAATATTACATTGTTATGTAGGGGCTTGGAATGTCACACTTTGAAAAGTGTTGTCAAAACAATCAGGGGTGAAGGTGGGGGGTGGTCAGACAACCAGGGAAAGGACCACCATTAACCCTTCACACTCTAAGGTCTAAATCTTTTGTATTAGGAAGGATTATGTTGTTTGAGCGAGGGAAAAACATCCATTTTTCACAAGCCAGAAAGAGAAGTTGTTTGCCCGGCTAAAGAAAACCCCCAATGAATAGGCCCCTCTTGGTTTCTTTTAAATGCTGGGATTCCAAGTTCAAAAGTGAATTCAAGATGCTGCTTATTTATTTGTTCAACCTAGTAGCAAGTAGCTCAGTTAAAAAGCAACTAACTTGCAGATAAAAGACAATGCGAGAGCTCTCGTAATCGGATCTTAAAAAGAAATCTCAAACTTAACGCGAATTCCGACCATCCCGGTCCCATTTCTCAGCTTGGCAAAAAGGAAAAAGAAACAGGGCACTACTTTTTCCTATCAACTTCTATATGGTAACAGTATTCTTCTCTCCAGCATTCAACTGCCACCAGAATTCTTTACATTTGCTGTTCTATCACTTCCCATCTCCTTAACCAGACTTCTCTCCTTAATGTATTTTTGTATTCGGATCTGTCTTCTTAAAAGCCATTCCTATTACTGTATCAAAGACTAAATTAATGTTACGCAGACATCTATGTCGTTTTCAAATAAAATTATTACTATTGAGCTTTATGGCGTCTTCAGCAATTAAAGCATTATTCCTGAGATAATGTATTATTCATCATAGCTGACTGACTGATACTCCTTAATTCTTTACATTCTCAAATAGAAAACCGGAAGTCGGGGATCCAAAGAGTTTGCTTTTTAAAGGATGCTGCTGCTTACAGGTAGGCTAATAAGGAACAAAAAAACTGTAGCAAAATCACCACCACCACCAAGGAGGGTCGGGAAAAGAAAAAAAGCTTACAGCTAATTTGTCTTTACACCTTGCCCTCAAAAACACACTCTATGAAGCACTAAGAATTTCAGACGAGCATGAAAAGACCCCTATCTTGCCTATAGATGCCCTCGGCAGCTGTATCAAATCTGGAATTGCAAGCTGGCCCTCTGATCGAAGACGTCAGGAGTGGCACACAACAGCCAGCCTCCGGTCCTCATTTCTACTGCTCTGCTTACTGGCCTAAATAAATAACTTTAATTTTGGAGCACATAATCTAACCCAGGTAACAGATAAGGAGGAAGGGTCAGGATGCACAAAGATGTCTCTTGGTGTTTGACATGCAAATCTGAACACTGCCTACTGAGTTCAGAAATGTCCTCTCCTACTCAATCTGATGTCACAGCACAAGGCCACCCGCTACGTCCACAATTAAAAGAACGACAGCGGTCTATTCCTATAATGCCCACAAAGGGGACCGATGGTTGGGAGCCTTCCTTTTCGCACCGGGAAATCGTTTATTTGCCTTGAACAATCTCGCGGTCTCCTGACTGCAGCACACCACCACTGCTCAAGTTTTAGGCGGCGGTACGGCAACACTGCCCGCGGTCAGACTGGGAGTTTGACAAGAGTCAAGAAGGCCAAGAAGCCCGCCATCAAAGCTCAATATTCAGATGGCCTTTCTGACGGCTAAGTGGATTTTTAAATAAGACCGGAGAGGCGTTCCATCGTAGGGGGAGGGGAGTAAGAAATTCTTAGGGTTACTTTGGAATGTTGCTTGGTCGGGTTGGTTAGTGCACAAACCCTCTGTTTCTGAGCCGAATGCTCCCGGTTTAGGATGCCCACAAGCTCCCAAGAAAAATACAACGTAACCGGGCTGTGCTTCCACCCCGCCCCCCCTTGCTCCCCCCAGCTGCAACCCCACAGCCCGGCCCCTGCAGCCTGAAAGAGCTGGCCCTGGAGGAGGTCGGACTGAAACGCTCTACCAGCTTCCCAAGCTCGCAGAAGCCTGGGTGCAGGGGGTGTAATTATTTCTCTTTCCTAGCCATAAAAAGTGACCGGCCTAGCATGCCTGTGCCCTTTTTGCCAGGGCCCAAAAAACAAGTAAAACCTGATAGTTAATATTTTAATGCTTAAAAACACTTGTAGATCGGATCGACTCCCGTCCGGCAAGCCCTCGGCCTTAGCACCGAATCCACGGCTGCTGAACACTGAGTACATTAATTCAAATTGCTATCTCGAGTTACCGAAAATACATATATACACAGTGTGTGTAAATAGGGGGCTAGGGGGCCCACACCAGAAAAGGAGCAAAATGACAATCGCGGGAAACCTGGCACAAACGTCTAAAGGTTGCGTCTAGAGACCAGCAATCCAGGCTATTTTAGAGGAGGGGGGATTGGGGGCGGGGGGAAGGGGTTCAGGATGAGGGCAGGGAGCAGAGGCCGGTCGGGGAAGAGGATGAGCCTTATTAACAAATGTCAAGGGGGCGCGGAACGCACGCTGCGGAAAGCACCCGCAGAGCCTGGCACCCGGTGCCGCCCTGGGGTCCCCAAAGTTGGGTGGCCGGCGAGAAGCAGCCCAGTCCCTTAAAGGATAGGTGCCCTTGGCCTCCCGCACTCCCTACACACCGCTGGGCCCGCAAACCCTGGTCTCTGATCCTCCCCCAGGGCCCACTGAGGGCCTTCTCGGAAGCTGGCGAACGCAGACCAACTATAAACCCCCAGGCACCAAAATTCCCTAGAAATACATCCAGTCCGCTCAGAGGAGGCCATCCCGGCTGCACACAAACCAAGAACACGGTCACCGGGGCCTCCGCACTCGGCGCGGCCCGGGAGAGCCCGTAGCCGACGCGCGGGGCAGCCGAGCCCGCCACACCGCGCCCAGGGCGCTCGGGGCCCTGCGGGGTTGCCAAAGAAACGCAAGCCCAGAGCCCCCGAGTTTGCAGTGGGACCAGCCTAGAAGGGGTGGCCTTCCAGCAGAAAAGGGGGACGGGGGCTGAGAGCCAGCGATCACCACTAGGAAGCTAAATAAATAACCAGCAGAAAGAGAAAGCCGAGGCGCTTCTCGCGGGCCCCGGGCTCCGCGCGCTCGCTACTTCTCCAGCCCAACGCCTGCAGGAAAATCCACTCTCTACCCCGCGCGTCGGGCGCAGCCCAGCCACTCGGGCGCCGGCAGCGGCAGCCAAGGGGTTAACCGGGGAAAACCCAAGACGCCACAGAAGAGGGAAGGAAGAGAGAGGGAGAGAGAGCGAAAAGAAAAGAGCCACACAGTCATCTTCCCAGGGTAAAGAAACAAACAACACCACCACGGGGGAGGGGGGAATCAGAGCGCAAAAAAAAAAAAAAAAAGTTCTTCAGTTTCCCGCCCCCCCCAACAAAACCCTGCTTGGAAAGAAAAGTCTCCCCAACATCACGAGGCAGCAAACTGAAAGCAAGAACATGGCGAAGTGCAAACAAATCCAGTCCACAAAAGGCAGAAAAGTTTGGAGAGTTTCGGGCTGCCTGGGCCGCGAGCGGGGGAGGGGAGGCGGGGAGGGGAGGAGGCGGGGAGGGGGGGCGGGGAGGGAGGGAGAGAGGGAGGGGAGGGAAGAGGAGGGAGGGGGCAGGGCAGGGCAGGGGCCGCATGCGGGGCCGGGCGGGCGGCGCGGGCGGGCGGGCAGCGGGCGGGGGCCGGGCGCGGAGGCACTTACGGTTCGGGCGGTGGGCGAGAGCGATCCGTTGGGGAGGTAGGGGCTCGTCAGGTCGGGGATCATGATGAAGGGGTAGCCGGGATACGGTGGCCCCTTAAAGAGCCCTCCATCTTGCCTCTTGGCCGCTAACATGGCGGGGCGGCGAGGGGACGGCGGCGGCCGCGCCGAGCGGGAGAGAGCAGGAGAAACTTTTTAGAAAGTGCCCCAAGTAGCCGGGCGCCCCGGCAGGCCGGCGCGCGGCCGGGCCGAGCGGGCGCGGGGCCGGGCGCGCGGGGCGGCGGGCCCGGGGGCGGCTGCGGCTGCGGGCGCGCGGGGCGTACTCACCTTCTTCCAAACTTTCCCGGGATTTATCTCGGAAACTTTCGGAGCGAGGCGGAGGCCGTCTTTCCGCCTTCCCGGAGGGGTGGAGGTGGGGAGGGCGAGGGGCAAACGCCACGCAGAGGGGGGGAGAAGGGGGAGAGAAAGGATCAGCGAGGTGGGGGGGTTTGGGGGGGGAGAGAAAACAGGGTTACAAGTTTCTGCAATGGTGGCACCGCGCGCACACGCCGCCCGCCCGGCCCCGCGGCGCCCCCGGCCCCGATTCCTCCCCTCTCGGCACCGTTTGCCAAGCCCAGGAAATAGACTCAAGACCCCAGCAGCCCGAGGGGCTTTTCCTACCTCGGAATCGGAGGAGCTGTTTTGATTCGTTTCTGATTCATTGACTAGAGACGATTTGACATCAGCTAAATCCCTCTCTGCCGAGGAGTTTTCGGAGCTCTTCTCCTCCTGCTCGCCCTCGTCTTTGAAGGAAATCAGTTCGTCGTTGGCGCCTAGGTCATCTCCTCCACCGCCGTTCAGCTGCGGCATTTTTTTCACCCACCAGCAGCAATTTTGGAAGAAAAATGAAGGAGGAAGAAAAGCAAAAAAAAAAAAAAATACCCCAAAGTTTGCCCCCAAAAAAAATATTGCAAGAAAAAGACGAGTCCAAGGTGAACTTTTTTTTTCTGCTTTGGGGTCTTTTCTCCTGGGGAGGGGAAAGAGGGAGAAGGGGAGGGGAGAGGGGGGGAGATCTTCTGCACGCGTGAGTTTGGGTTTCTTTTTTCTCTCGTTCCCAAGGATCCGATCAATGTGCAAAAAAATAATAAATAAAAAAGGGGGGTAAAAAAAACACCAACAACAACAAGAAGTCAGATATAAAGAGCAAAGGGGGGGGAAGCCGAAGATACAGGAGGAGCTCGTGCCGCTCGGATTTGAGTGAGTTGAAGTTAGACTGAGAGCTTTTCAGTTCAAAGGCGGCGCTGATTGACAGATAGAAAAAGGGGGATCGAAATCCGGAGGAACGGAGTAGTCTGGGAGCGGAGATTATTGACAGGGCGAGAGGAACACACTCGCTTAATGAGATGCCGGGGGGCGGGGCCGGCCCGGTGACGTGTGCATAAATAAACAGCCGCGGTGGGCGGGGCGGGGGCGGCTAACAATGATCCTTTCGGGCGCCCGGAGAGGGAGGAGGAGAGGGGCGGGGGAGGAGGGGGGAGGGAGTCGGAGGGAGGAGTGTGCAGGGGGAGAGGCCTGCGCTGAGTGGGTGCGAGCGCGCGAGTCTGGGCGAGGGTACCGGGACTAGCTCCGGGAGGGGGGCGGCTTCGGGAGGACAATGCGGAGTGGGAGAGGAGGGGAAGGGGGTGGCGACCGAGTCAGGAATCCGAGCCGCGGAAGGCGGAAGGAAAGCCCACTTGGGGGGCGGGGATGGGGAGAGGCCCAGAAAAAGTGCACTTTGGAAATATTAGAAATAAGTCTTAAGGAAGGGGAAAAGGAGGAGAGTACTGGGGGGCGGGGGGGGGGGTGTTTAGTGGTTAGTCCAGCAGTGAAATCAGCCACCCTTGGGCGGGGATCTAACAGAAGTGGTCAAAAAGAAAGATCAACCCTCCACTTTCAGACAGCTTGGGGAAGTGGGGAGCTGGGCAAAGTTCCTGGTCATCTTCAGTGAAAGAAAACTATCAACCCACGAGGTCTTCCCTACCCTTTTTGTTTATTAATACTGAGTCATTTCATTAAATCTTAAATCTCGCTAGAATAAATACACCAAGATGACTCTTCATCCAAAAAAAAAAAAATCAAAAACTTTAGTGTTTGTCAGGGGCGTTAAAAATATCCTTAAGGAAAAATACGTGGTTCTTTTCAGTGTAAAGTGTTGTTCTTTCCCCCCCCCCACCCCCACCCCTTAACTGACGTTGGAGGTTGGTAGGAAATGAGCTAGGATTCAAAGTCCTTCTGCCTTTGGAGGTGAAAAGTTTGGGCGTTAACACCGCCAGGGAAAATAAAACTGAAAGTTCACCAACCCCTGGGATCAGTGGTACTGGAATCTTTCTCGAAGGGGGTGTGAAATGAAATCCCCAAAAGACTGGCCAAATAATCAAGATGTAGATGGCTCTGGCAGGAAATTGCTAACTAAGCTGATGCTGAGAGACCTCAGGGAGGAGGTGGAAAACCTAGGGTTTGAGGCAGGTATTGTTGTTTTTAGGCACCTTGCCTGGGGAGCAGATTTGCTACAAAATAGGGAACAGAATTATGTTAAAGAGGAAAAGACCTGACTCCTAAAACATAGCCGTCATGGATGATGGAGCAGGACCAGTCATTTTCTTGCAAATATCCAATGGAAAGTGGACTAGAAACTACAACATGAAAAGGGGGGGCCGAAAAAAAAAAAAAACCTTAAAAAAAAGAAAGAAATCAATAGGAATTAGCAAATTGTCTGTTAGGAAGAGTGTAGATCTGCAGTCCATGATGTACTAAATTATCCCACCAGTCCCCCCAAAAAACATACATTCCAACTGGCCCATCAGCACCTAAGGTTTCTAAAAGAAAGCAAATTTACCATGTAATATTTAGAGAGTTTGGGTTTCAGCAAAACTGTTTTATAGGCTAAGGTCTCAGAGAGAAGACTACTAAAAATAATGATACCAAGATTGACAAGGCCAATGAATTCCCCTGCACTGGGAAAAATTCGCAACCACATTAGCACACTAAAGAGTAAAGAGGCAGGCAAAATAAAATGGGGGGGGGGAGCCTATGGAGAAGAATCACTGTAACTCCTAACTTTAATATTAATCAGAAAATCAGAAGTAGAGTGAGAAGGAGGCAGAAAAGAAGTAAAACAAATGTGTACATTTAATCAGACAGGATTGCATAGGATACAAAGCACAGGGCTAATTAGTCTCAGCAGGTAGGACTAACCTTCAGACTTCATAAATAAATAAGGCGGGCACAGTTTCTAAGAGGGAGAGTGGAGACAGAAAGGGGATTATTTCAAGACACCAAGTAAAAACATGAAGAATGAAATGCTTCACTGTTAAATCCATGTACAAATGGATTTAACAGTTTCCTTTTCCTAGGTCTTTTCACTTGGTCGCCTTTAGATTTACACATTTAGTGAATGACCATAGCTTTTCACACTTGCTAATTGTCACCTGCATACCTAGTGTGCCTGAGTCTGTCTATGTACAGCACAGACTTTCCTAAAGCCTGTTTTAAGGGCTTATTTACTTAAACTGGAACACATTCATAGGAACTCAATTTATGACAATTTCTTTGTCCTGTGCGGTGTTTGTTTTTTTTTTAATCGAACCCTGATCTGAATTAAGTTGGATAATGAGGTCTTCTACGTCCTTTATGGGACTACCTGGATAATAAAAGCTCATAAATATACTGAATTGAAATTTTAAAGCATGTACTTATTGATTTTAATGCCCTGGCCTGCATTTTTATCATATGTAATACTAAAGGCTTTCTTCCGATGATTAGTATCCTCATCCATGTTGGCATATCCTTATTTTTCTCATTCAAAGGAAACTCTTGAATCTTTCCTTCTTTAAATCTCTGATTTAGTTAAGCAATTAAAAGTTATTCCATGATAGCACATGTGCCACATTTAATTTCATTGCTTCGTGGCATAAAAAGGCTTGGGGAGAGCAGCAAGAACTCAGAGGGTCGGTAACCCCTGAGTCCCTGCAAAAGGGCTTCAGGTGATGCCAGGATGGGAGGTGGGGGAGGGAGAGGGTGTGGAATTGCACTGGGCAAAATGCAAGGTAATAGAATACATTTCTTAAAATTCACGTTCGCCAGCTCACAATGTGAACATGTACTTTATAGATCTGGTGTGAAATTTTAAACAACAGTTGGCTTATGTCCAGGTGTTGAGACAATTTCTCTCTCCAGACACTGATGACCCCCGGGTTTACAGGACCATGAGTTCTGCCCAAATAGCAAGGGTTCAAAGAACACAGGGAAGAAACCAGACCGGTTCTGACTTTGGCCCCAGCTGGGGGATTTTGCATATTTTGGGAGGTGGGCAGGATGCGGAAGAAGTCGTGACCTCTTTCCGCAGTGCCCATTCCCGGGGCCAGCCCAGGTCCTGAACTCTAAGGAGACTGGGTCTCGGCCTCTCTTTCTTCCTGCCTGTCTTCCTCATCCACTGCCTTTTCTGCTTCTTCACTTCTCTCCTTTTGGTTGTCTCTCTGTTAAATCCCTGTGGACAAGTGTTGATATTAGTAATCTGCATTTTACTTCGAAAACTAGGTGAACGGGTCACCTTTCCCAGGGATACTTCCCTGTTCATCACTATTGGGGAATGTGAAAAGGAAGTTTTCAGTTGATATAAATCATTCCTCAGGTGTTGGTTCCCTATGGTGGAGCCATGGTGGAGTGGTAGGTACCCTCTGAAAACAGGGGATGGCAGACATAGGCCAACCGTTACCTGCGTCTTTTTTTTTTTTTCTAGGAGAGAGAGAGAGAGACAGCGTGAGCAGGGGAGGGTCAGAGAGAGAGGGAGTCACAGACTCTGGAACAGGCTCCAGGCTCTGAGCTGGCAGTCAGCACAGAGCCCGACGCGGGGCTCGAACCCACGAACCGCGAGATCATGACCTAAGTGAAAGTCGGACTCTTAACCGACTAAGCCACCCAGGCGCCCCTACCTGTGTCTTTTAGACCTGTGTCACCTGTCAGGTGAGGTCGTTGGACTGGCTATTTTCCTAGGTCCTCTTTAAACATTCAGAGGGCCCATGATTCCATGCTTTCTGCTCACCCCCCAGTCACGCTAAGGGGTTCACCAGCACACCAGCAAAGAGGACAAGCGCCTTAGAAGTTTGGCTCTGGAATTTTGGAGAAACAAGGACAGTCTGCTCAGATTCATCGGAAGTAAAGAATACGGGTTGACAAGCATACTCAGCTCCCTTAGTTGCTCCTCAACATTCCACTAAATCATGCCCGACAGTGACCTGTGCACGTATGCGTGTGGGCATATGTGTGCTGTGTGATTTTTTTTCCTTAAAGATCCGGGTTCCAAGATGGATGATCTGTTACCCACTGTGTTGGACTTATCTATGCAGGGAGTGTGCTGACCGAGGGAAGCCAAAAAAAGAATCCAAAAACATAAGGAAGCTATAAAATGGGGAAATGTTTTGAAGCCAAAGTCCTGCTTCCACTGTGAGATTTTCTGTTTGCTTTTTGTTCTGCGTGGGTGATGGTTCCTTATTTGGACCTTGAGGAAAGCTACTCCCTTAGCCAACACAGGAACACTAAAAATTGGACACCTCTGAGCGTTTTCCATTTTAGCAGGAGGAAGGGGTAGGCAAAAAGTCCCCTTCACAGGCATCCTTTTATGTCTCCCCAATGATTCTGTCAAGGGACATGGAAAGGCATATATACCCTCTCTTCTTGAACCGCTGAGGAACACTGCTCTGTTCTGGCATTTTTCTGAAGTGCCTGGCTTGATCACCTTGCTTCCACTAATGACAGGTCCTGGTAATAAAATGACAATAATGCCTGATGATCCAAGGGTTAATGGGGAGATGTATGCATTTGTGCAGAGCTTCATCATCTGTCTTCATAAGCTGATCACTACTGCTATAGGCATTTGTGACAGAAGCAGCCTTCCGAAAGACATCAGTCCTCCGTAAATATACCTTTCTTATTGACAAGATGTCTTTTAACCCTAATAGTAATGGAAGAAGGCCAATAAATGAAACATTTACTGCATAACTTGCCTGATTTTGGGGTGGTGTATGATTCCTTTCTAGCTGTCTCTAGAAGATGTTTTCAGCCTAATTTGCTCCCTAGAAATTTCGCTTGCTACAGTTATACGTCTATGACGTTTTATTGCCTGAAGCCAAGTCTGCATAAGAACTTCCTTAAGATATACTTATCCTAATGCCAGGCTTCAGGAACTGGGCTGCTTTATGCTGAATTATTTGTGCTACCCTGATATACAGGATAGAGACTTCCCGGTAGTCATTGCCATAGGGTAGGTCTAAATGTTTCTGAGAAGGGGGAAAAGGCAGAAAAAGGTGAAAAAAGTTTCATCTAGGTTGATTTGTGGAAGTCTTTAGAATTAATAATTGGGTCTGTATTAAACATATTAAAATGCCTGAGGTTTTCTTTTCTTTTTCTTTTTTTAAAAATAGCTTCAGTGACCCCATCCTTTCTTACAGAGCATCCTCACTGGCCCAAACCCATTGTTATGTTCAGAAATGTCATGGATATCCAAGCACCCTTCACAAAAACATGAGCACTTTAAACGGAGGCAAAGACGATGTCAGCCAGCATGGAGCAGTCTCACAAGGTGGTTTACGTGTGTTCAAGGGACAGAGCAGGTGAAATTTCAGGAGAGGACAATACCATTGTTCCCCTTGTAATTTATCTAAGTGTGGGCTGACACACCTGCTTCCAGCCAAAAGCATCATGGGATAAAGGAAGTGAAGGATCTAAGGAGACTTCCGGGTCTGGAGTGTGAAGATTTTAGGCTTGGTTGCCCCCCACCCCCAGAAACCGACAGTAGCTTTGAGCCCTGTGTCCTTGAGGAAGGACTAAATCTATGTCAAACAAATCACTTGAGACTGGAACGGCCTCCGTTCCCCTTCTTTCTCCCTTGCAAAACTCCCACTTGTTTCTGTAAATTCCAATGATATTTGTGGATTCTATTTCCCAATGAAACCTTCATGTGATCAGGGAACAGGAAGAAGGATTCACGAGGAGTTCCGGCGTCCAGAGTAAGTTCGGGGCCCGGTATAGACAGCAGCCTTCAGGACAGGGTTCGGCAAACGAGAGAGGCTTCCGGTTGACTGTCAACTTGAGCCGACTCCGTTTCTTGGTAGCCTGAGGGCACACTGTAAATACCTAGAGCCGGAGGGAAGGCATTAATCGTTATTTCTTAAAAGTTCTAGGAGGCCAAGAGTGAGAGGGTATAATGACCTCAAAACTCCGTAAGAAGCACATGGGCCCCTCCCAGCACCCCCTCGTTTGGAAACGTGGCCTTTCTCGACGCGTGTGTACCCAGACACTGATTAGGCCACACTTTCTAGAGATAGTCCAGGTCCTTGGCGTCTTTCACCGCACAGGCGTAAATATTCTCTGCTCCTGCCCAGCCAAGGGCGCTGCTGCTGAAGAAACCCAGTCCTGGGCCGGGAGGAACCAGCGGAGGCCACGCCCACTCTCCCTTCCCCTTCCGGCCCGAGTTCACCAGGGCCCGGAGGCTTTGTGAATGACGGTCCCTGTACAGGCCCGGGAGACCCCCCCTAGCTCTTGCAGAGCCTGTCGCCCCACCTGCACCCCCAGCCGCCAAGGTGATGGCTACCTAGAAACCAGACGGGACATTTCTTAGGGAAGGATCTGCTATCATTGGCTTTCGGTCCTTTTCTTCTTTGAAGGAACCTTGCCTACCCCTCCGTACGAGAAGCATCTTTCCAATGTGATCATCTGGCCGCTGTTCATGTTATTTTTTCGCCGGCTACAAAACAGCATGTACTGTAGAGTTCTTTTTTAAAAAGTGAAATTGTTCATTAAAAATACTTGAAAGGATGTGCTCCAAAATCTCAACGGCACTTTTTTTTTTCCCAGACGATGAAATTTTGAGTTTCAATTTTATGATTTTTTATACTATCTGGTTTCGTTCGGAATTAACAACTGGGTACCGGTTCGTTGCGCAGTCAGAAAGGAAGAGAACGCTTTTTCTCTTTTCAAAAATAAATCCTTTGACTTTCCTCCTCTCTTGTATCCAGTCCAACTTGCTCAAGCTGGGGATATTGCGAGGTAGTTATTGCTGACACTGCATCTAATATATACCTTTGACCCTCTGTCAAATATACTCTCACACTTGAATTTCAAAGCACATCAGTGACAAAGGCTCCCATTTCATGGCTTTAATTTGAAAATTAGTAATAAGCCCCATCCACCCAGAATGTGCTCAGAGACCTGCCTACAAGTTTCACAGGGCAGCCTCTGTTTGTAAAGGGGATTGTCCTTCTAGAAACCCATTCTCATACCTTGTCTTACTTGCTGCTCGCAACAGCGTGTGAGGTAGAGAGGGCAAGTATAATTACCCATTTTACAGACAAGGAAACTGCGGGTCCAAGAGATCCAAGCAGGGCAAGCTCACATGGCTGGGGGTAGCCAGGCTGAGACTGGGATTCAAGTTTCCTGATTCCAGGTATAGGTCTTTTCTTGGTATTGGTTCCTGGGCCAACCCAACAGCAGAATCACTCTCACCATTTTTCTGTGACATATTGGGGGTGTAAAGAGGAGCTTGGCAAAAATATAATTTCCTTTAGAGTAAAACTCACACCCAGCCCTCAACTACACTGTGAATTGGATAATATTTGTCCTCAAGACCCACACCCCCAACTATACTTGTGGGATGCCCAAGGCTGTCTCCCCAGCGTATCTCATTGCTTACCGTCCCCACCCGCAGACAATGCCGGGTTTGCCATTGACATTTTGGACTGAATACTTCTTTGTTGTGCAGGCTTGTCCTGTATGTTGTTGGACATTGAGCAGCATCTCTGGTCTCTGCCTACTAGTTGACATTGACACTGTCTCCCCCCAGTTGTCACAGTAAAAAAAATACCTCTAGGAATTGTCATATGTCCCCTGCGGACAGGGGGTATGGAGCAAAATCACCCCCAGTAGAGAACCACTGCTCTACACCAAACCCCCTCTCTGGAAGGCCTGGGGAGGAAACTCTGGAAACTGACACTTCCACTCCCTGCTGAGAACCTATGACCCTTACAAAAGGGCATCTTGGTCTCACTGGAAGAGTTCAAATCTTGGCTCTGCCATGTCTGAATATGTGTCCTGAGGTCCATCCAAAAATGATTCTCTCTTTGCTCATCTATAAAGTGGGGGACACAAGACCTATGTCTGAGTGTTATCATTAGGATTCCAGGAAATAATATGTCAAATTGCCTTGATCACAGAGACCTTCAATCAGGGCAGACTTTGTTACTCGCCTCCCGTGTCCAGATGAAGATCGAATGCCCAGGCTCGGCACAATCATGGCACCATGAGAAGGCTCAGTGCACCGTAGCTCGGCCACCATGACGCTACCCTTCCTACTTACACCTCTCAAGGGTAGCTGGATTATACAAAGGAAAAGTGTCTGAACTCAACACAAACACATCTGCAATGATGACTTTCAATCCAAAGACAAGCTGGACAATTGCAGCAAAGAGTCTTTTGGATCTCTTGGTGGTGCTGTTCATCGGGAGGGGGCAGCCCCACCATAAGAGTGTCCCCAGCCACCCTCCTCCCGCTGTCCCTCCAAGCAAATCCCTCCTGCCCTGTTAAGGAGAGCAGCAGGACAGATTTTGCAAACCCCCAAGGCATGGTCTCCAGTGTCTAGTAATTTAATAACACGCAGCCCTTCGTAAACACTAATTAAGAGCACTGCTCCCGGTGAAGGACGCTTGCCACCCTCACACCCCAGGCCCCTGCTTTCAGATGAGAGGCCCCTGAGAGGTGGCCCCCAGGAGAAGTGCTTTGCCTGGGGCTAAAGAGGAAAGAAGTCAAGTCAAAAAAGGAAGCGGAGGAATTCCAGGTTGTAGGACTTCCGGCGTTTTGTCCAGTCAAGGCTGTTACTGCCTACTCTGGACTGGAGCACCTCCTTTAGATCAGGGAGTCTTCTAGCTCTTGCGCTTCTTAGACGAGGGTGTCAAGAGACCCCTCTGAGAATCTGAAGCCACCTTTAGACTCACTCACCTGGGAAATGTGCTCACATTTTTAAAATTTTGCAAATACATTTGGACCTTGAACGACACAGGCATGGGGCAGGGCAAGAGATAAGGGGCACTGACCTTCTCACACACACACAATAGATGATGCATGTTTATCTTTTGACTCCCCCCAAATTAACTACTAATAGCCTACTGTTGACCAGAAGCCGTACTGATAACATCAACAGTCAATTAACACATATTTTGTATGCTATGCATATTATATACCGTATTTTTACAATAAAGTAAGCTAGAGAAAAGAAAATGCTATTAAGAAAGCAATAAGAAGGGGCGCCTGGGTGGCTTAGTCGGTTGAGCGTCCGACTTTCGCTTAGGTCATGATCTCGTGGTTCGTGGGTTCGAGCCCCGCGTCGGGCTCTGTGCTGACTGCCCACACAGAGCCCGGAGCCTGTTTCGGAGTCTGTATCTCCTCTCTCTGACCCTCCCTGCTCACGCTGTCTCTCTCTCTCTCCTAAAAATAAATAAAACATTAAAAAAAAAATTTAAAAAAGAAAGCAATAAGGAAGAGAAAGTACAGTTCTGTACTGTAAAAAAAAAAATCCATATATAAGTGGACCCACGCAGCTCCAAGCGGTGTTGTTAAATGGCCAACTGGACTCTCTGAACTTCTTATTAAAATTTTCTGCCCTAAGTAATTGTAAGTCTGGCCTGGTGTTTGTTGAACCTTTTACAGTTTTAGGAGCACGTTCTAAGAGGCAAGCAGGAAGATGAGGAGGTGAATCACGTGGGTTCTAGAATGATGGGTGTGCACCTGTCAGTGCCACTCACCAGTTGGGTTGCCTTGAACAAGGTATTTCACCTCTCTGCACGTCCATTTCCTCCCTGCATAACATGAAGTGAGTGGAATAGCTCTTGTTAAAATGATTTCCATTTAACAGATGAAGAAACTGAGACTTGAAAAAACTGAATGCCAAAGGCTACGATTTGAATCCAGGACTCCTGGCTTTCATATATCATTCTACCAAAATGCTTTAAACTTTTTGTTGAAGGATAACATTCATATAGTCAAGTGCACGAATCGTAAACATTCCCCTAGCTGAATTCTGACTAATAGACACATACATGTAACTACCATCTAGACCAGGATAATGGGATATTATCAATACCACGGAAGCCATCCTTATGTGCCCTCCAAATCAATATCCCCGCAGAGCAGGGTTGCCAGATTTAGCAAATAAAAATATTGCCTTGGACACACTTACAATAAAAAATTATTCTAAATCTGAAATTCAAATCTTCCTGGGGGGGCTGTATTTTATCTGGCAATCTTACCTCAAAAGCAGCCAGTAGTTTGACTTCTGATTCTAGACTAGTTTTGCCTGTTCTTGTACATCACAGAAGTAGAGTCCTAGAGTATGCCCTATTTTGGTTCAGGCTTCTATTGTTTAACCAGTGCATGAAATTCAACAGTATAGCAGCAGCATCTGGCCCGAGGCCAGAGGCTCTCGGGGGGTGGGGGAGTGCAGACATGGGCAGCCTCTTGGGGCGCACCACACTGCTGGGGCTGCAGAGTAGCTTGCGAGCCAGGGGTCTGAGCCTACTCACACACTCCATTTCCAATGGGTCCTCCTGGACCCACGAGCAGAGCTTGGTGGTGGCAAAGCCAGAGGGGTGCAGTGGTAACTCATTGGGGATGTGATCTGGCGCTTTGAGAGGAGGACCTTCAAGCTGGTGGGGACGAAGGTGCTGCAGGCACCAGAGAGAGACCTTGCCCAGCACCACCATGACCTGCAGAAGAAGCCATTCTGCCCAGCCCTCATCAGCTACATGAGCTCTGACCCCATGGCCACCATGGACACACCTGTTCGGCGTCCCCCAGCACCATGGAGGAGGTGGGGACTTCAGCATCCACATCAGCAGAAACATGATCCATGCCGGCGACTGCATGGAAAGGTTCCAGAGGACTGAGCTGGTGGACTGGGCAGACGAAGGCCACTAGAGCAGCAACTACCCAGCCTGAGCGCTCAGCAGCGCCTCCAGGATCAACTACTTCTGCCCATAAGAACGTGAGCCCACACCCAAGGTCTGCCTATCTGTCGCAGATCACTTCCCATCCACCTTCTGCCCCACCCCAGCCCAGGGGGTTGAGCCACCAACTTCAAGTGCCTTTTAGTATCCTAAGTCAGCAAGAGATGGGACCAAATCCTTTCTGTACCAAACTGCCAGGCAACCTTTGGGGTGTCTCCAGAAGTGTAGAGTATGACCTCCTCTCCCCCAAAGGGAGGCATCAAAATTCACTGAGTGGGGCACCTGGGTGGCTCAGTTGGTTAAGCATCCAACTTTGGCTCAGGCCATGATTTCACAGCTCATGAGTTCAAGCCCCACATCAGGCTCTGTACTGAAGCTCAGAGCCTGGAGCCTACTTCGGATTCTGGGTCTCCCTTTCCCTCTGCCCTTCCCCTGTTCATGCTCTGTCTCTCTCAAAAATAAATAAACATTAAAACATTACTTTAAAAAATTCACTGTGTACAGGATGCCTGGACGGTTCAGTTGGTTAAGCCTCTGACTCTAGTGCAGGTCACGATCTCACAGTTTAGGAATTTGAGCCCCACATCCAACTCTCTGCTGTCAATTCAGGGATCCTGTCCCCCTCTCTCTCTATCTGCCCCTCTCCTGCTCTCTCTCTCTCTCTCACTCTCAAATAAACATTTTTTTAAAAAGATTCAAAAAAATAAAATTCACTGTGTTCTACATGGGGCGGATTGCTTATTACAGTTTCTGCCATCTCTGACGCAGGGATGGGGACTTTTTTGAGAGGAAAATTAAAGCTTACCCCTTCATACACACATGCATGTACTCCAACAATGTAGCAGCAATTATTTTTCATTACTGTACAGTACTTTACTGTATACAATGACAAACAACTTTATAATATATAATCAATATATGTTTATTCATTGTATATTATAAATATATACATACACATATACAATGAATATGAACTTCAAGGTTATTTTCAGCCAGGACAAGGATGGCTACTATAAATATTTTTGTACATGGTTTTTGGGTTTGTTTTTTGTTTTCTGTTTTTTGTTTTTTTTTTTTTTGGTTAATATATGAATGCTTCTCTATTGGATATATACCTAGAGGTAACAATTCTGTAATATCGGGGTATACATATGTTCAGCTTTAATAGGTAGCACCAAATTTCTCCAAAGTTGTTGAACCGATTTATTCAAGAACGCACAGAGAGATCCATTTGCATTACTGGGTTTGTCTGTTTCCCCCGTATTATGGTGAAGGTGAAGTGGTATCTCATTGTGGTGTTAATTGCATTTCCCTAATGATGTGAGGCATCTTTTCACATGCTTACTGTCATAAAATACGTTTTTAAGTCTATTGCCCATTTTATTTATTTATTTTTTTAATGTTTTATTTATTTCTAGGAGAGAGAGAGAGACAGCGTGAGCAGGGGAGGGTCAGAGAGAGAGGGAGACACAGACTCTGAAACAGGCTCCAGGCTCTGAGCTGGCAGTCAGCACAGAGCCCGACGCGGGGCTCGAACCCACAAACCGTGAGATCATGACCTGAGCGAAAGTCAGACGCTTAACCGACTAAGCCCCCCGGGCGCCCCGTCTGTTGCCCATTTTAAAAAAAAATTCTTTTTCTTATTGATTTGTAAGAATTCTTTACATAATATAGATATAAGACCTTTGACAGATACAGGTTTTATAAACATCTTCTCCCTCTCTGTGGCTTGTTTTGCACCCTCATAATGGTACATTTGGAAGAACAGAAGCTTTCAACTTATATGGGTGTTACTTTTGTGTGTGCTGTTTAAGAACTCTTGACCACCCACAAGGGAGATCATGTCTTCCTAGGGGCGCCTGAGTGGCTCAGGGGGTTAAGCGTCTGACTTCAGCTCAGGTCATGATCTCATGGTTCCTGAGTTCCAGACCCAAATTGGACTCAGCTGATAGAACAGACCCTACTTCAGATCCTCTATCTCCCTCTCTGCCCATCCCCTGGTCATGCCCACACACTCTCTCTCTCAACAATAAATAAACATTAAAAAATAAATTAAATAAATAAATAACAGATATTTTCCTCTGTTACCATTCCATTTTATTTTTCACATTCAGAGTTCCCGGACCTATTTCTTTGTCTATCATATGTACAATCCAATTAATTTAAAAATTATTTCCCAGCTTCATAATCTTCCAGAATCTGTTCATATTTGTTAATATCATCATTAGGTACTTTCTTTGGGTCCAATACAGAATTTCTAAGTATATTCCCATGTGCCAAGGCATTGTGCTGAATACTAAGAATTTAAACCTTGAACTGGGCATGGTGGTAATTTTCTCAGCTCTAAGTCTAGCATGTGGTCTGTCCAGATACACCTATGTCTCCTGCCCCCACCCACTGTGTCTCCATAGACTTCCTTTAGGGGCAAAGTCCACTTAGATTTGCCTATAAGGCTTGACCTCCGGAGTCTGGCCAGGAAGAGGAAGAGCATGCTCACAGTGTTAGTCCTTTGCAGCAGCTCCAGCTGAAGGTTCAAAGAGAGAGCCTGAGACCTGGATCATTTGTGAGTCGCAGTCCCTGTGCCAACTAAGAGCCTGCATTCCAGCCAAGTCAGTGATGGCAAAGATCCGTTGTTCAGTCACTTGGAGTGGCTTGAAAATGCTTGGGGCAGATGAAATGTCAGTAACAGGAGAAGTGATAAACTATGAATGACTTGTGGTACCTGATTGTATCATAACTATTCTGCTTTGCTGGCCTCACTAGTTCTTGCCATCAATCATCAATCACATAACTAATCACATAACTAACACCCAGCTCTAATTCTTAGGCTGGGGAAGGTGGTCAGTAAGGAAATAGCAGCCTCCACCTGAATTCCAGTGTCTGTCCTTTGGAGACTTTTGGTGCTGTTGTAGAACATAAACCTTTACCATAAACAAGCCCAACCTACTACCCTTGTATCTTGGGCTCCTTAGATCTTAGGACTCTCTTTGGGGATTAGGGCTCATTATCTTGTTCTTTCTAGCCCCTGACTACCTCAACTTAGAACACCCCACCCTCCCCAGGGAGCCCCAACCTCCCAAATTGACCTTCAACATTGATGGCTCTTGTCCCAGACAAGCTGAACACAACTTCGGTAAGAGATGGGGTCTAGAAGGTGGGAGAAGGGTGCTTACTCTTCCATTTTCCTGATATATTTTCCCTCCAGTTTCCCACACCAGACACTCCCCAATCCCTCCAGTGAAGACCTTGAGATATTCTTGATGATGCCTTCCTACTTAGGACTCCCTTTCCAAAGGAGCTCTACCTGGGTAGCATATAGCCCTTTCCTAAATAGAGGGAGGATTGTAAGAGGAGGGGGTCAAAGCCATCGAACTGAAATGCAAATGTGGTTTCTTAACTCTTAATGCATTTTTTTAATTTTTTATTTAAAAAGAATTTTTTTTTAATGTTTTCTTTCTTTCTTTCTTTTTTTTTTTTAAATTTTTTTTTTAATGTTTTATTTATTTCTAGGAGAGAGAGAGAGAGACAGCATGAGCAGGAGAGGGTCAGAGAGAGAGGGAGTCACAGATTGGCTCCAGGCTCTGAGCTGGCAGTCAGCACAGAGCCCGACGCGGGCTCGAACCCATGAACTGCGAGATCATGACCTAAGTGAAAGTCGGACGCTTAACCGACTAAGCCACCCAGGCGCCCCTGTTTTATTTATTTCTAGGAGAGAGAGAGAGACAGCATGAGCAGGAGGGTCAGAGAGAGGGAGTCACAGACTCTGAAATAGGCTCCAGGCTCTGAGCTGCCAGTCAGCACAGAGCCCGACGTGGGGCTCGAACCCACGAACTGCGAGATCATGACCTAAGCGAAAGTCAGACGCTTAACCGACTAAGCCACCCAGGCGCCCTTTAATGCATTTTTTTTAAAGTAAGGAAAGAATGAGAGAGATTTTTCTGAGAACACTTTACACTTAAAAATGGGGGCACCTGGCTGGGTCAGTCCATAAAGCATGCCCCCGTTGACCTTGGGGTGGTGAGTTCAAGCCCCATATTGGGGTAGACATTACTTTTTAAAAAATGTTTGTGCCCATTGGTGAAGGTTAAAAGTTGAATAAAGATAAACAAACAAACCTGAAAATGTACCACTGACGACACTGGTGTATGTTTTTGGTCTGAGAGAGTGAGACAGCCAGGTAAGCTTCCTTGATGACCAGGCCAGAGGCGGACAGGAGCCTTTACTGGACCTGGCAAGCCGAGGGATGCAAGGCCACAGGGCAAACAGAAGGAGTCTGGAGGAAGGTCACAGGCCAGTGGGAGGCCTGACTATGAATGGGTCAGAGAAGTAGTCCAATCCCTGGTACAGGCCAAATACAGGCATTTAAAGGGAATTAGGGCTCATATGATCAGCACTGTGTGAGCAGTACTGGGGGAACACTGAGTCAGCTGTGTTCTACGCTACAAAGTTAGAGGCTCCCACTGGGAGCTCAACAGGAAAGACCTGACTCCTTCAGAGACAAAGGCCTCAGGAGGGCCGAATCCTATGATCACGGCTCATAGAAGGTGCTGGAACCAAAGGGGACTATTTTCTCCATACCCAAGCCCAGGGGCCCTTGGCAACTCCAGGCTCTATTTAACCCTGCTCTACTTAATTTCCTCAAAATAAAGTGCCCTCACTGTGGACTCAAGTTCGCTTTCTCTAGAAGCAGCTGGAGGTAACCTTTATTAAGGAAATGTTTCCTCTCTGTCATAAGAATGGCTTTCAGGAGGAAACCAAAGGCTCGAGATCTGTTCTGGAGGTAAGTCAAGGAAGTAGAATGGGCACATCCCACGTGTCCTCCTGAAGAAGCATGCTACTTATCCCCACAACTCATGCCTTATTACTAATATTATTATTATAATATCCTGGGGCCATCAGCCCCCCTGAAGAAAGGAAGAGGAAACAGGTGAGTGCCATTTGGAGACATAGCTTTATGCACTGAACTGAGTGTCTTACCTCAGTTTGATCCCAAAGGCTTTCCAAGGGTTCCTGACATGGGCATCATTCAGGGGTTTGTGAACTTCGAGACAAAACCTTGCATCGTTATTTTTACTGAGCTCTCACTGAAATTTAGCATTTCCTTCTATTCCCAATGTGGGCTACGAACTGTAATAGTGGTAGCAGTAACTGTGACCTTTTTAAAAAAATTATTAACTTTATATTTAAACATTCTTTATTATTCATGTGTTACAACAAGCCCATATTACTTGTAATATGGGGATAATAGTAAAATATAACTTATAAAACCCAAAATCTATAATTCTCCAAACAACTGCTAGGTCCAAATGTATTTCCCATATTACTATTATTTTTTAAATGTTTATTCATTTATTTGGTGGGGAGGGGCAGAGAGAGAGAGGGAGAGAGAGAAGCTCAAGCAGGCTCCATGTCGTCAGCGCAGAGCCTCAGAACTGTGAGACCATGACCTGAGCCGAAATCAACAATGGGATGCTTAACCAGCTGAGCCACTGGACATCCCTGTATTTCCCATACTATGTAAGCAAATTTGTATAATACAAAAAAGGTCAAGAAACCACCTAATCCACTTTATGAGGCTAGCCTTAATCTCCAAACCAAAACTAGACAACAAGGCCCAAGGCATAAAAATAATACTTCAGCTCTCCCAGCAAGCCTGCTCCAGTGATGATGCTGTGAATGAGGCTCAGTTTCTCTCTCTATTTCTTGGCTTTACTTCCTTAGTGTTGGCGTCTGTGACTATAACACTACTGGAAATCACAGATTTTTGTTTTTAACGTTTATTTTTGAGAAAGAAAGTGAGTGTGTGTGTGTGTGTGTGCATGTGCAAGGAGGGAGGGGCAAGGCAAGGGGGAGCAGAGGATTTGAAAGCGGGCTCTGCACTGGCAGCAGCGAGCCCGGTGTGGGGCTCGAACTCACAAACTGCAAGATCATCACCTGAGCCGAAGTCAGATGCTCAGCCAAATGAGACACCCAGGTGCCCCAATCACAGATATTTTTATGTCATATTATGATGGTTATAGAAACCTTGAAGTGTCATTTATATTCATCATTAATTCTAAATCACGAAAGTTCTTAGATTTGCCTTAAGAAAGAAGCATTTAAGTAATTACATCACAAATTTGTTTTCTAAGAATATTTTCATGGCTGTATTTCAATATAATTGGGCTCTTTTGTGATCCTATGTGTATTTTAAATTTGTTTTTTACTTTATATCTTTATTAAGGTGTAACTGACCGTATGATAAGCTACATATATTTAAAGCATACAACTGATAAACTTTGACATAAGTCTACACTTGTGAAATCATCATCACAATGCAGATAGTGAACCTGTCCATTGCCCACAATAGTTTCTTCGTGTCCATTTAGAATTCCTCCCTCCTTCCCCTCCTCAGACCCCAAGCCCAGGGAAATCTAGTCTGCCTTTCCTAGAACTTTATATAAGTAGAGTCATACAGTAGGCACTCTTATTTTTAAATGTGTCTCCTTTTATTTAGCATAATGATTTTGAGACTCATCTATACTGCTTTATGTACCCCTAGTTCCTGTTTGGTTTGGTTTGTTTCTGAATGGTATTATATTGTGCAGTTAAACATTGTTTATCCATTCACCAATTGATGGGACTTTGTATTATTTCCAGTTCCGAGCTATTACGAATGAAGATGCGCTGAATATTGGTGTGTAAGTCTTTGTGTGGACATCGGCTTTCATTTCTCTCAGGTCAACCTAGGGGTGGAACGGCTAGGTCAAATAGGAAGTTTGTGTTCAACAGCATAAGAAACTGCCAAACTTTCCCTTTCAGAGTTTGTAGTACCTACATTCCCACCAAAGGCAGTGCAGGAAAACTCCAGTTGCTCCACGTCCTCATCAACACTTGATGTGGTCCGCCTTTTTAATTTTAGGCATTCTAAGAAATGTGAGGTGGGATCTCACTGTGGTGTTGGTTTACATTTCCTAGTGACTAATGAGAGTGAGCTTCTATTCTTGCGCTTACTTACAATCTATATATCTCCTTTGGTGATGAGCCTGTTCAAACTTTTTGCTCGTTTTCTATTGGATTGCCTGTTTTATTATTGAGTTTTGAGAGTTTTCATATATTTTGCAACAAGTCTTTTATCAGATATTGATTGGAAAACATTTTTTTGCCCATGTTTGGTTTGCCTTTCTATCTTTCAACAGTGTTTTTGGAAGAGCAGAAGTTCATAATTTGATGAGGGTCCAGTTTAGCAATTCCTCTGTATATGTGGATTGTCTTTTTGGTATCAGATCTAAGTAATCTTTGCCAAACAAAGGTCACAAAGATTTCTCCTGTGCTTTCTTCTAGAATTTCTATAGTTTTAGGTTTAACATGTAGGTCTGGGACCCATTTTGAATTAATTTTTTATATGGTGCAAGCAAGGTATAGATCTAAATTCTTTTTTTTCTTCATACAGATATCCAATTGCTCTGGCACCATTTGTTGAAAAGATTATGCTTTTTCCACTGAATTGCTTTTGCATTCTTGTGGAAAATACTTGATTATGTATGTATGAGTCTATTTCTGAACCCTCTCTTCCTTTCCATTGACCTATTTATCTATCTTTACACAATACCATATTGTCTTGATTACTATAGCTTTATAATGAGTCTTGAAGTCAGATAGTGTTTGTCCTCTAACTTTGTTCTTTTTTTAAAAAGTTGCTTTTGCTCTTTTTAGTCTCTTGCTTTTTCATATGAATTTTAAAAGCAGCTTGTAGATTTCTACGAAACAGCCTCCTGGGATTTTAATAGGGATTGCAGCAGATCAAGGGGTCAACCAACTTTCTCTGTAGAGAGCCAAATAGTAAGTATTTTAGACCATACAATCTCTCATGCAACGATTCATCTCTGCCATCGTAGCATGAAAGCATCCATAGCCAACACAGAAGCATAGGAGTGTGGCTGTGTTCCAATAAAATGCTATTTATAAAAACAGGTGGTGGGCTGGATTTGGCCTATGGGCTATGGTTTGCCTATCCCTGCAACAGATCAGTTTGGGGAAAACGGACATCTTAACAAAATGGAGTCTTCTCACTCACTCCAAAATGGAGTCTCCCTGCCATTAACATGGTAGATTTTTCCATGTCCATTAAACATTCTTTCATTTTTTTAAATAGACCTCAATGTTTAGAATGTCTTAGATGTAGGAAAGAATTGAGAAGTTGGTACAGAGATCCCCATATATTGTGTACCCAGTTTCCTACTGTTAACATCTTACAGTAGTATGATACATGTATTACTATTAATGGACCAATATTAATACAGCATTATTAGTTCAAGTCTGTAGTTTATTTAGAAATTCTTAATTTTTACGTAGTGTCCTTTTTCTGCTCTGTGATCATATCCAAGATATCTCATTATATGTAGTTGCCATGTCTCCTTAGATCCCTCTTGGATATGACACTTTCTCCAGTATTCTGTGTTTTTGTTAAGTATTGGCCAATATTTTGGAGGATGCCTCAATGTTGGAATTTTTCTGATGTTTTTCTCATAAGACTGGGGAAATGGGTTATTGGGAGGAAAACCACAGAGGTCAAGTGCCCATTTTATCAGATCACATCAAATGTACATATGTCAGCATGATTTATGACTGTTGATTTTGGCCCCCATTTTCTGGCTAAGATGGATTTGTCAGGTTTCTTCACTGTCAAGTAACTCTCTTCTTTCCATTTTTATATACTGCATACTTTGTTTTTGTTTAGAATTTTGTTAGCATTGTTTTTTAGGTAAACTCTACCCCAATGTAGGGCTCAAACTCATGATCCCGAGATCAAGAGTCACATGTTCTACCAACTGAGCCAGCTAGGTGCCCCTATACTATACACTTTGGAAGTCACTATGTGCAGCTCACACCTAAGGCATGGGAAGTTAGACCTTCTCTAATTTATTTTAATATTTATTTATTTTTGAGAGAGTGCAAGCAGGAGAGGGGCAGAGAGGGGGACAGAGAATCTGAAGTGGGCTTTGTGCTGACAGGTTGACACCAGCAAGCTCAATGTGGGGCTTGAACCCACAAAACAAGAGATCATGACCTGAGCAGAAGTCAGTCACTCAACTGACTGAGCCACACAGGTACTTCTCCCATTTATTTTGACAAATTTTGTCATTTTTAGCGCACAGATATTATACATCTTTTGTTAGATTTATCCATTAATATTGCATATCTGATGCAAGTCCAGGACCTACATTTTTTATGCTTTTGTAAACATTTTTATATTTCTACTTCCAGTTGTTCTTTGTTAATGTATGCAAATACAGTTATAAAATGATTCCCTTTATTTCTGATAATATTCTTTATCCTGAAAGTTACTTTGATGCTAATTTAGCTTCTCCAGCTTCTTTTGATTTGTTAGCACTATACATCTTTTGTAATTCTTTTGCTTTTAAACTATGTGTCTTTTTTTTTAAGTTTATTTGTTTTTGTTTCTTTTAAAGTTTTTTTATTTTGGGAGAGACAGAGAGAGCAAGTGGGGGATGCATAGAGAGCAAGAACCCCAAGCAGGCTCCTCGCTGTCAGCACAGAGCCTGATGCAAGCCTTGAACCTATGAATCATGAGATCATGACCTGAGTCAAAACCAAGAGCTGGTTGCTTAACTGACTAAACCACCTTGGCACCTCTATTTTTATTATTTATTTTGAGAGAGAGAGAGAGAGAGAGAGCAGAGCAGGGACAGAGAGAGAAGAAGAGAGAAAATCCCAAACAGGCTCTGTACTGTCAGTGCAGAGCTGGATGAAGGGCTCAAACCATGAGATCATGACCTGAGCCAATATCAAGAGTGGGACGCTTAACCAACTGAGCCATCCAGGTGCTCCATAAACTATTTGTGTCTTTTTACTTAAAGTCCTATCTTATAGGCATCATATAGATAAGTCTTGCTCTTTTATGCAATCTGACAATCTTTGTCTTTTGATTGGACTGTTTGGACTCTTAGGTCTAATGTGGGTATGACTATAGTTGGATTTAAATCTACCATTTTCATGGGAATCTAGTCCCAAAGCCAAGAGCACACTGTATACACTGTATGTTACATACCTAATATGTATGTATATATATGTATGTTTGTAACATACCTAATAGGTATGTTAATACCTAACTTGACAATAAATTATCTTAAATAAATAAATAAATAAATAAATAATAAATCTACCATCTTGGCCTTTTTTCCATATCACATCTATTCTTTATTCCCTTTTCTCTTTTTCACTTTCTTTTGGATTAATAAGACATTTTGATGATTCTATTTTAACGTCTGTGTTAGCTTATTAACATAATTTTCTGTTATATTGTTTTGATGGTTGCTTTAGGGTTTTTAGCCTACATCTTTAATGGAGCACAGCCTGCCTTCAAGTGATATTATTTTTCTTTACATACGACATAAGAATCTTACAATAATATACTTCTATTCTTCTTCATCCAGCCTGTGTTACTATTGTCGTATTTTTTACCACCAAATATTATATAAATACCACAATACATTGCTAGTATTTTTGCTTTACACAAGTATCTTTTAAAGATATTTCAATGCCATGAAAAACATCTTACATTTACCCATGCTGTTGACATTTCTAATACTCCTTATTCCTTTGTGTAGATCTGGATTTCCAGCTGATGATTTTCCTTCTTCCTGTAGGGCTTCCTTTAACAAATAAATTCTTCCAACTTTTGTACGTCTAAAAAAAGTCTTTGTTTTACTTTGGTTTTGAAAGATACATTTGCTGAGTATAAATTTCTAAGTTGCCAGTTGTGGGTTGCTTCAGGACTTTAAGTATTTTTAAGTTTTAAGACAGTCTACTGTCTTCTAGTTTGTCTTGTTTTCCACAAGAATTTTGCTGTCGTCCTTACCTTTGTTCCTATGGATGTAGAGTAATATTTATCTCTGGCTGCTTTTCAATTTTTCTTTTTATCACTGGTTTTAAGCAATTTTATTAAGATATACCTTGGTAGTGTCATTTTATTCAGATTTCTTGTGCTTGGAGTTTGTTGAACTTCTTCGATTTTTGTGTTTATATTTTTAAGTCAAATTTGAAAAGCTATTGATGATTAGTTCTTCAAATATTTTATTCTTTGAGGATTTCAGTCACATATTTTGGGGGCTACTTGAGGTTGTCTTTTAGCTCAGCGATGCTTTGTATATTTTTAAAGGTCTTTCTCTTCTCTTTGTGTTTTACTTTAGCTAGTTTCTATTTCTATGTTTGCAAACCCACCAATCATTCTTCTGCAGTGTGTAATCTGCTATTAATCACTTCAGTGTATTTTTCATCTTAACATAGTTTTCACTTCTTGAATTTCAAATTGGGGAAAATAGATAGATAGATAGATAGATAGATAGATAGATAGATAGATAGATGATAGGTAGGTAGATAGAGATAGAATATATCTATGTTTAACTACCTCTTTTATGTTTCTACTTAATATGCTCAATCTTTCCTTTATCTTCTTAAATATAATTACTTTAATATCCCCATCTATTAATTCTATCATCGGTATCATTTCTGAATCACTTTTGATTGATCCATCTTCACATACATTATGGGTTTTATTTTCCTGTTTCTTTTCATGCAAGTAACTTCTTGCCACACACTAAACATTGTGAATTTTACTTTTTTGGGTGCTGGATATTTTTGAATTCTTATAAGTATTCAAAGTGCTCTTGAACTTTGTTCTGGAACATGGTTATATTGCTTGGAATCAGTTTGACTATTCTTTTTTCCACTTTTAAGGCTTGCTGGGTGAGACCAGAGTAGCATTTAGATTACAGCTAAATTTTCCCAACTACTGAGACAAAATCATTCTGAGTACTTTACCTGACGCCCTCCAGATTATGAGGGTTTTAGTCTGATTCATGGAAAGAGGAACCTGTTCTCGACGCTGTGTGAGCTCAAAGAATTGTTCCCTGTGGTCTTTCCAGGTGGTTCTTTTCCTCCCTTGCATGGTTTTTTCACACACGTGTGCTGATTAGTACTCAGTTTAAGACTCAGTGGTGACCCTCTCCAGGTCTCCAGAGCTTTCTCTTTGTGCAGTGCTCTCTCCTTGGTATTACGCCTTGCAAACTCTAGCCACCTCGCCTTTCCCTTTCTCTCAGCTTCTTCTCAACTTAGAGAGATCACCAGCTCCCTGTCCTTCCTTGTACGTACTTTGGAAACTCTCCAGGCAATCACACTGTTCACCTACTTTGTTTCCTATCTCTCAGGGGTCACTGCCTTCTGTTGCCTGATACTCAATATTTTGAAAACTCTTGTTTCATGTACTTTGTCCGGCTTTTTAGTTACTTCAGGCAAGGAGGTAAATCTGATCTTTATTTTAACTTTGGTCAGCAGTGAAGTCTGCAATCAGTCATATATATTTTATTTCATGCATTAAAAAAAAAAATAGAGAGAGAGAGAGACTCTGAGAACATATCCATACCCTTAACCAGATGGTCAAAGGGGACCATAAATGAAAGAAGGTTAAGAACACCCGCTCAGTACCTCAGGTATTCATACTTTTTTTTTTAAGTTTATCTATTTTGAGACAGAGAGAGAGGGAGAGAGAGAGACAGAGAGAGAGGGAGAGAGAATCCCAGCGTGAACTGTGGACTCACGGACTGTGAAGTCATCACCTGAGCCAAAATCAAGAGTTGGATGCTTAACTGACTGAGCCACCTAGGTGCCCTTAGTTCATACTTTTCTAAAAGTAATCTCTGGGGTGTCTGGGTGGCTTAGTCAGTTAAGCGTCCGACTTTCGCTTAGGTCATGATCTCACGGTTTGTGGGTTCGAGCCCCGCGTCGGGCTCTATGATGACGGCCAGCTCAGAGCCTGGAGCCTGCTTCAGATTCTGTACTTTCCTCTCTCTCTGACCCTCCCCTGCTCACGCTGTCTCTCTCTCTCTCAGAAATAAAGACATTTAAAATTAAACACACACACACACACAAATAAAAGTAATCTCTATACCCAACATGGTCCTCAAAACTCACAACCCCAAGATCAAGAGTCACACGCTCTACCAACTGAGCCAGCCAGGAGCCCCATAACTGTATTATTTTGGCCTTTCCCCCTTCCGGGTGTCTAGATTTTGTCTGGGGCAGAGGGGACCAGGCCCGCGCTGCCTTTAGGCTTTGCTGTCCAGGCATGAATGGGAGCAAGAGCATGTTCTCTGGGAGGCCTGTTCTCATGGGGTCCCCGCCCCCAGACCTGATTTCTGCTCCGCTCCGCATCTCTCCACGTTGCTTGTATTTCTGTCGCCTCTTGCTGAGAGATTTGCTGCGGGCAAATGTGTCATGGAGTTTTAATTGCACAGCAAAACTGGTTATGAAACTGTTTTCTGTCTCCACGCTCTCCTGGAAACCCTTCCCACCCATGGCAGTCTCTGCCCCATTCCCCCGGAATGAAGGTTTATGCTTCCAGAAGCTGAAAGCCTTTGCCTGGTGAAAACTCTCTGTGCACCCTGGCAGAGCATGTTTTGTGAATCCTGGTGCAAAGTCAGAACAAGTTGGGGGTCTCTCTGGCCTCTGACTGACAGGGGAGCTGAAGGCGGGGCTGGCTCCCACCTGGAAACTATTCATCAGTCCTGTAGTTTGCCCGGGATTCCAAGCCTCCCCTAATTTCTCCTGCAAGACTAGAACTATCTGAGCTGCCCTTTAGTGGCAAATGAAATGAACTCATTAGCATTTGTAAGCAGGCCTGCGGGAGCCCGGCAGAAGGCATTCATTCTACAGAGATTCACACAAACGAGCCAACCTGCTACTCTAGCATCAGATTCAGAAACATCTTTCCCTGTTTCTCTCTTCTTCCCTGGATTTAATAGTCCTGGCCCCAGGGGTAACACAGCCATCGGCAAATCATAGCCCAGCACAAGGGACTCCAAAATCCAGTCTTTGGCATCTATGCATATTTTTTTTATTCAATAAATGTAGGAGCATCTGCTGTGTCTCAGTCCTTATACAGCCGCCGAAGATAGAATGATGAGCAAGACCAGGAAACTCTGCAGTAGCTCTTCACTTGGGGCTTACCATCTAACTGAGAGACAGACACTGGTGTGTGTTTGTGTGTCTGTCCGCATATACATCTATGTATGTATGTATGTGTATAAATTAAATCGATTTATGTTTATGTAGGTACACATAGATAATTATACACATATATTTATATGTGCACATATGTAAAATATAATTGTGATAAAAACCAGAAATCATAAACTAGGGGGCACTTACCTGGTCAGGGAGCTTGGGAAGTCTTCCCTGAAGAAATGATGACTCAGCTGAGATATGAGGGATGACAGGGTACTAATTAGGGGAAGAAGGGAAGGGAACATTGCAGGCAGAGGAACAGTATGTGCAAAGGCCCTGTGCCCTGAGAATGCAGGTGGCTGTGTCCGACTATATTTTTTAATGATGACTGCAACACACTATGGGCTATTCCACTGCATTTCTTTTTTCTTTTTACAAATAGTTTATTGTCAAATTAGTTTCCACATAACACCCAGTGCTCATCCCCACAAGTGTCCTCTTCCATGCCCATCCCTCCTCCCCCCCACATCCATCAGTCCTCAGTTTTTGTCAGCATTCAAGAGTCTCTCATGGTTTGCCTCTCTCCCTTTCCCCCACCATTTCCGCCCTTCTTCTCCCCCTTGGTCCTTTGTTAAGTTCCTCCTAATCCTCCTATACGTGCACACATATGATATTTGTCCTTCTCTGCCTGACTTATTTCGCTCAGCATAACACCCTCAAGGTCCATCCATGTTGCTACACATGGCCAGATGTCATTGTTTCTCATTGCCATGTAGTATTCCATGGTATAGATAACCACATCTTCTTGATCCATTCATCTGTTGATGGACACTTAGGCTCTTTCCATGTTTTAGCTATTGTGGAGAGTGCCGCTATGAACTATTCCACTACATTTCTTACAGTGTGACCCTGATACACACCCAGGAAGATGAGGAGGCTACGTTTCTTTTTAAATTTTGGTGGGCCCGTGACTACAATAGAGGTGAGCCCATATGACTTTCAAGAGTAAACCTAAAAATCTTCCACCTGGTCCCCTTGGGCCCTAGCCACCATGCTGTCAGGCAGCCATGCAGCCACATGGAAAGTCCCAGCTGATGACCCTCCTGGCAAAGGCCATTACCCTCCAAACATGTGAATGAGCCTTCAGATTATTTGAACCTGATGTCAAGTGGAACAGAGGTAAATTGCCCCCACTAAGCCTTTCCCAAATGCACATTTGTGAGCAAATAAATATCATCATTGTTTTAAGCCACTAAGAACTATGGTACTTGTTCTGTTGCTGTGGATAACAGTATGTACAGGGAACCAGGAGATGGTACTACTCTGTGAGCTGAGAATGGAAAAGGGAGCCCAAGTGCTAGATCCACAACTTGCTAGAAGCCTAATGACATCAGAGGAGGCACCCCCTCAGAGCCTCCTGTGGTCCCATGGCTTGGCAGCTGGAGTGAGGGCTGGATTTCAGCCTCACTGACCTCTCAGCCAAGCACGTTTTTCAGAACACACCCATACAACTATGCTATGGGGCCCCAGCTAGATCACACAAGACCTCAGAGATGCCCTGGGTTAGGGATATTGGCCTTATTTTAGAAGCAATGGGGAACCAGGTAAAGAGACCAGAGGAGTAATTCCTATCACTTCAGTCCGGAAGCTCCCAACAGACTTTTTTTTTTTTTTAATTTTTTTAATGTTTTATTTATTTCTAGTAGAGAGAGAGAGAGAGAGAGTGAGCAGGGGAGGGTCAGAGAGAGAGGGAGTCACAGACTGAAACAGGCTCCAGGCTCTGAGCTGGCAGTCAGCACAGAGCCCGACGCGGGGCTCGAACCCACGAACTGCGAGATCATGACCTAAGCGAAAGTCGGACGCTTAACCGACTAAGCCACCCAGGTGCCCCTCCCAACAGACTTCTAACAGCTGCTATCCACAGATTTCAGGTTCCTGATTCCAGGTAGAAAATGGGGCCAGAAAAGTCAGCCTTCCTGTCCTTCAGTCTTTCTCTTTTATAAAAGTGGAGATAATTTCTCTCAGTTACAGGCTCTACCTACATACCAACCCCAGTTTGGGCCTAACCCAGAATAGTTACAAGCTGGCTGATACTGATGATCACACTAAAATCTAGTCCCTTTGCCTTCTCAAGTTTTCCATTCTAGTGGCTTGGTTCTGACCCAATGTCTCAGATACTTTGGATTTGGATTTCTCCTCATATCTTTCCTCCACAGAAAGAGAATGACCTCCAACACCTTTCAAGAACATAGTCAAGCTCTGTGCCATGACCAGAACCCTCCCATATGGTGGGCCATGCACAGAACGAAGGATAAGATGAATAAAGCATGGGTTGTGTAGGAGAAGGCACTATTGGCAAGCTTCACAATGCATCTTCTCCTATCCTTCTGAATAAGAACAACCTGATTTTGTTCACCTTGTCCATGTGATCACAGCTTCTCAGGAAGGTTGGATTCCCTCTGGCCCCCGGGTGTTGAAGCTTAATTCACCTAAGCGAGTCATGGTGGTCTCATCTTTTGTGCCAAATGAATGGTTTGGACTTGAACCAATGAGATGTGAGGGGTTGTCTGCAGGGGAGCCTCTCCGAAAGTCTTCCTTACTCTTGAAAAGGAATACAAGAGTCTCAATGTAACAGTCACATAGATTGCTTGCAGGATGCCTCATTTTCAGAACTGTAGCTGTCTTCTTGAGACTGTGAGGGACTCTCACCTAAAAGCATGAGTTCACAGGCCGAGGATGATCAAATGACAGGATGGAAATAACCTGCTTGCGTGAAGATACCATTGAACAACTAAATTACTAACCCTGGAGTCATTCTAACTCCAATCTGTTGTCCTATAAGACAATAAAAGATCTTATTGTTTAAGGCATTTTGTGTAAATTTTCTATTGCTTGGGACTAAAACATTCTCAAGTGATACAGTTTCTCTTGCAAACTCCCAGATCATACACTTAGATTTTTCTTCTACCTATAAGCAGAGGATGAGGAAGACACACTAATATTGTAAGCACCTACTCTGTGCCAGACATTGTGCTAAATGCTTTCCATTTAATCTTCACCCTGAGGTACTGTGTTGGGTTTTACAACACGGCTGCAAATTCTTTAAAGCTTTTTCCGCCAAGAGGCGGGGTTGTTCTTTCATAATTAATCCTTTTGCTTAGATTTAATACATTAAGTTTCATAACCACTGAGCTCAACAATAATTTATGAAGTTATATGCATAAATATAACAATCTGATTTTTCTCTTAAATACAACGACTCATTAATATGTTAAAGAAAAAAAGAGGTGGGATCTACATCTCTCCCTCTTGGATCTAGGTGGAGCTGTGGATACTTTAACCAACAGAACACAGTGAAAGGCTCAGTCATAAAAAGTTCTGCAGCCTTCTGTTTGTTCACTGGAGCCATATAAGGTGCTCTGGTTGACAGTCTTAGAGGCCAGCCTGCCAATCATCCTTGCTAAGTCTCCAAACACCCGATGGTGTCATCAAGACCCTTCAGAGCAACCCATCAGCCAGCTTGGTCACTTGGTATATATACCACCAAGTGACCTCTGTTGATACCACATGGAACAGAAGAGTGGCTCAGCCAAGCCCTGCCTAGAATTACAAGATATAATAAAATGGCTGTCGGTTAAGCCCCCGCATAATTGAAATACTTTGTTATACAGCAATAATCAGCATAAGATTGGGTTTGTTACTTCTTTGCAGATAGGAATAACTAAACTAAGGTGCAGGTCATTAAGTAGCGGAGGCAGGATTCAATCTAAGTTTGTCTAGTTCTGAAGCCTAGATTCTTCCCAAAACACTATAATGCCTGGATGTTCCTCGCTACTCAAGCACCATCCCTGGCCTTTACTCTCTTTTGACCTCTGGTTCACAATCCGGCTTCATTCTCCAGATTGACGGTTCCTACTTGACACTTTCTTCTATACTGTTGGATTTTCCAGCTGAAACCATCCATTTTGTCCTTTTCTACCAGCCTAACCATTGCTGCCAGCCCAATGGTACTGCTATTCTCCTCCCCTCCCCCAGATTGTTCTGTTATCTCCCAGATTCAATCCCTGGCAGATGTAAGTGTAGTGCTTTTCATTTGAACCGCACAAATTTAGGGAGTGTCTGTTCAGTTCCAGGTACTTGGACAGGCACTTTGGAGGAAAACACAGAAGTCCACCTCAAACAGGATGGACTATGGAAGGCTTACGTTCAATTTGTTAGCAGAGACACCCACGTAGAAACATCTGGGTGGACACTGTGTTCTTTCGAAGGAAGTAAGACATCCATTTCGGAGTTGTGCCTGCCACGTTCCGCAACTCCCTAAAAACTCATCAGTCGTCATGGGTTTAGCTTAGTTTAGTTTTAACATATGAAGGCATTTCTGACCTCTGTCCCTAGCCTGGCTTACCAGCCTTGGCTCTGAAGACCCTCAGAGAGCTCTTGCTCCCTCTCTGAAAGAGCAAAACTTGGTCACTACCGAAGAAGTTGAAAAGATGCCATGCTGGTTATCAAGTCACAACAACTTTTGCTTTCTCCCCAACCCTCATGGGTTCCCTTTGTGTTTCTTCTTTTGTCCTTACCTGTTTTTGCATCCAGGTCAGTCCCTGCCTGCGCTTACCTCGCTGGAATCTTGGGCCCTTGTGTCTTCAGGGGCGAAAAACTAGCTGGTCCTTGGGTGGCCTCAAGTCCCTGAGCTAAAGAATCCTCAAGCTCACATTTCCTTGGTGACCCCTCTGCTAGTTAGTTAGGGAAACAAGATGGCTTCTGGGGCTGAGACAGTCTAATCAGACCAGACACAGAAAACTCCCAGCTAATCAGACAGAGGAGTGACTGGAATGTTTTGAGTAGAAGTGAGCACATTTTATTTTACAATTCCTGTGTCCCGTGGATGAAAGGAGTGGAGAAAGTAGGTAAATAGGTACTGGCCCAGCTCTACCACCTACCAGCTGGATGACTCTGAAAAAGATTCTTAACTTCTCTTGCTCTCAGTTTCTTTATCCATAAAACTGGCGCCATAATTGTATCCACCTCACACTGTTGTGAGTGTGCAAGGAAATCATACAAGTCAAGCACAAAGCACAGTGCCTGCCGTGGCAAAGGCTGAATACATGGGAGCCATTGATCATCACTGTCATTTCCAAGTTCATGCAACATGCCCTTTCAGTGCCTCAAAGGGCTTGAATCCTGTGCTTGTGATTGAAAGGGTTAACTCCTGGAAGGCACCTTTTAGTTCCTGGTAAAGTTCAGCCTGAAAGCTGGATCAAATGACTCTGGGGTTTTCCTTTCCAAACGGGTTGTTTAGGGGCTCTGACTGCCCCACCTGCCCCAAAAGGGGGTGGGAGCCTGTTCAAGGAGGAGCCAGGTGGAACTGGATTTTCTTCCCGTGTTGCTTTAGCATGATGTGTCTCACAGTCCTTTGTTCTCCCAAACAAAGCCAAGGGAACACTTCCGAGCTGGCAAACACCAGGCTACAAACCCAGGCTGGGGTGGTGTGCTGAGCTACTTCCGCCTGAGGAGAGCACAGAGCCACCCCCGCCCCGCCTCTCCACCCCTTCCCCCCAACCCCATCCCCTGCCTGTGAACAGATTAATGAAATGAGTGAGTGAGTAGATGAGCAGAATGCACATGAGGCCACTTTTTAGCCCAGGCAATCACTTCACCCTCCCAAGAAGTTAAGCTTTGCGCCCCCTTCCTTCTCGCTTCCTTTTCCCTTGCCCTTCTGCCAATCTGTCCTCGTTTCCTACCCAGGCTTGGTAAGGACTTGGAAGGGTCCTGTCATCCATGGCTATTTCCCCTAGGCCTGGAAAACAGGTCTATTCAAAGAAAAGAAAACTGGACAAGCATCTATCGGATTATGCCAGAGAAACGCACTGAGATCTCAGGTGACTAAACCCAAGCAGCTGCGTGCAGGGCTACCTACTGCGTTCCTCCAGCTCCATCAGCCTCTGTGTAAACTTAGGAAAATGTCAAGGAATGCAGCGTGGGAAGGAGACAGCCTCCTTTCTTAGACTGGAGCCTCAGCTGGGTAATGCAAGGCAGATAATAGAGGGTTCTTATATATCAATTAAACTTTAGACAGAGTCTTTCCACCTCTATTGAGGACTCATGTCTGGGGCCTGAGAGATTAGAATATTAGGAAAGAACTGTCAAAAAATGCATCAAGCTGGCTTGTTCCACAGCCAGGTATTTATCTGCCAGAAAGAGAGAAAAAAGAAAATCTCAGCAGGCAAGCAGTCAGAGATAGTGGACATTGCTTTGGTTTGAGTAAGCTCTGGCTTAAGCTGCTTCCTGGACGTGGATAACATAATAGGCTTTGGGGAACACCTTCAGCTGCTCCCCTCCACTTTTGGTAGCAGCTCTAGATGTGAATTACGCAGCTCTGGATTGATATGTTAAGGACTTCAGTGATCTCTGTCTGTTTCCTTGCAACATCTGAACCATCTTCTTTCTGCTTAGGGCTAGACGGCTCATTGTGTATGGAAACATCCTCCTCCTTTTGAATAAAAATAAAAACAGCCAAATTAAGAAGTCTGGTTAGCATTTGGCCAGAAACAAATGTTAGCTGGCAATCTCCAACTGTAGATCCTTCACGTCTAAAATGACTTTAATGATAGAACTGTGTATTTTTAGCTTTCAAAATATTTTTTCTATTTGGTCTCTAAGGTAAGAAGGACAGGAATTAAACGTGCCCTTTGAATTAAGATACGTATTAGTGCCATTTATAAAAAAGGAAACAGAAGTCTAAAAAGTGAATGGGGTTTCTCCATGGGAATCGAAATGCAGGGCTAGAATCTCATTGTGGCAAGTTATGAGTGTACTGAAAAGAGATCTTCACGATCTCATATGGTGGTTGTGACTATAAAAGTCACCAGAGAGGCTCTGGCCCTCACCTCCAGAAATTCAGATTTCGTCAGGCTGGGATGGTGTCCCGGACTCTGCCCCTTTCATGAGTTCCCTCAATTGATTCTGAGGCAGGTTCCTTAGACAGTATTTGGAGAGAGTTATGTACTAGGTTTATCCTTTTTCAGAATGATCAGGCCAAATCAAGAATGTTTAGTCTCCTCTTGGGGTGCCTCACCGACTCAATCGGTAGAGCATGTGATCTCTGATCTCAGGGGTGTGAGTTCAAGCCCCACATTGGGCATCATTTACTTTATTTTTTTTTTCTTTAAATTTTTAATGTTTCATTTATTTCTGAGAGGCAGAGAGAGAGAGAGAGAGGGTGAGCAGGGGAGGGTCAGAGAGAGGGAGACAGAATCTGAAGCAGGCTCCAGGTTCTGAGCTAGCCGTCAGCACAGAGCCTGACGTGAGGCTCGAACCCACGAACTGTGAGATCATGACCTGAGCCAAAGTCGGACGCTTAACCCACTGAGCCACCCAGGTGCCTCAGGCATCATTTACTTTAAAACGTTAGATAGATAGATGATAGATAGATAGATGATGATGATAGATAGATAGATAGATAGATAGATAGATAGATAGATATAACAACTTTAAAATGTAAAGAATATTTAGTAGCATCTTATTCTGTCTCCAGGGCAGCAGAACCACCTCTGAAGATCAAAACTTGCTAATTCCTGAGATTCTTCCAACACATTGTAGGTAGAGGTTCTCTCCCAAGCTCTCGGGAAATCCAAACTCCAACCATATTGCATTGTATGGTCGGCCAGGGAGGAAGCAATCAGAGACAAAGAAGCCAGGATGCCCTCCATTCAGGGAACATTTACAAACATACACTTAAGAATTCTACCCCGAACAACTGGAATTTCAGGCTGAGAATTGAAATATTGAGACTTTCCCTGAGCAAATGAGTGTCTGAATTCTTTTTTACTAGTTATGCTGGAAATTCTACTACCAGATGTCTATTTTCAGCAAGTAATTGTGAGCTCTGGAAGGTTTAAGCTGCTGTATGATACGAGTTACTAATTTACTAGATCAATTACCAAAGGGTTATGGTGGTCAGTCAAGAGAAATATGATGGCTAAATTCCACTCTGACCCGAGCCAGACATTTTTGCAGACATCATTTCTAAGAGTCTTAGAAACTCTGCAGTTCCACTTCCACTGATTCTTAAGTCCCTTCTCAATTACCCAGGGAGGATGGTTACTGACCATCAACGTGCTGTTCCAACTCTGTTTTAATAGTTACTTTAAATCATAGTTACTAGGTTCTCAGTTGTGGTTTTCATGTACTTAAAATGGCAGCTGTATAATGAAAATAGGCAGCAATTCACAACCATGGCTTAATACCAGAATCACCTACGGAGCTTTTAGAAAATTCCAGATGCTAGTGACCCACCCCAGACCTAGTGACTCAGAATCTCATGGGATGGAGCCTGGGTGTGTTTGTTTATTTGTCCTTACTATTTTTTTTTTTTTTAAAGCTTCCCGGGAGTGCATACCCCGCCCCCACCTCCGCCCTTAAGAACCAAACTATGTTTTTGTGCTTCTCATGGCAATAAAATCTACCATTTGTGACAGCCTCTCACGTGCTGGGGACTTAGCTCATAACACATCTAATTGTTCCAACAACAACACTGGAGGTTAGGAATTATTATTATTTGCTCTTGTTACAAATGAGGCCCCCAAAAGTTGAAGCAAATTGTTCCAAGTCACTGAGGTCTTTTTGTCTCCAAATCCATTTTCCTTCTACATGAAAATCCATCATTACTTAAGAGGCTCGGGGTTCAGCAAGGTGAATTCCTTTGCTCAGTAAAGTAGATGATACATTTGTGGGATTTTTTTTCCTGAAAAATATCCCATTTCTTTTTTTTAATGTTTAGTTATTTACTTTGAGAGAGAGAGAGAGAGAGAGAGGAGAGGCAGAGAGAGAGGGAAAGAGAGAGAATTCCAATATGAGGCTTGATCTCATGACCACAAGATCATGACCTGACCTAAAATCAAGAGCTGGATGCTTAATCGACTGAGCCACCTAGGTGCCCCCAAAATGACCCCCTTCTGTCCCTCCTCCTTCTTCTCCTTTAGGTCTTGGCTTAGATGGCATTTCCCTCTGAAATTTTCTGGCCAGCAATTCCTTCTGGCCAACTTCTCCTTTGACCTCCCAGTGAGCTCTGCACTGGACCTGACACTATTGCAGTTGACTGTTTTTTTGTCTATGTTCCTCACAAGACTATATCCTCCCTGAGGGCAGATATTCAGACTTATCACTGTATCCCTAGCTAGTCACCTAGCTAAGTACCTAGCTCATGCTAAGTGCTCAATAAATATTTGTTGAATGAATGGATGAGTGGACAGGTGGGTGTGTGAATGCATGGATAGACAAGTACATGGATGGATGGATGGATGGATGGATGGATGGATGGTTGTGGATTGGATTAATCAACAATGGCAGCAAAGGAGCAAAAATGAGAACTGATTCATGAGCATGACCAAGAAAACTCTGAAATACTTGGATAAGAGAATCATTAAAAAATAATTTTAAAAAATACTCTGTAATCTTGTTAGTAAACTGAGTGAAGACTTAGAACAAACATAATTTTTGGCATTAAATATAAAAAAGATCTCTCATGCTTCCAGAGGAATATTTAAGTTGCAAATGAACGAATGAATGATTTAACTCACATATTGTTCTTATTCAGTATTAACAGTAATGCCACATTGGTTTCTGGACAATCTTTTTTCCCCCCACTGAGGTTAAATCACTCAGTAAAGGGCAGAGTTTGGTACTTCCCATTTCAAAGAACTTTCTCAACTATCTGGTTATTCCAAGCATTAGAGAAGAAAGAAGGAGGAAGGGAGAATAAAGACCATCTGTATGGTAAAGTAGGAAGCTTGCTTGCCCTATTGATCTGTAATGGATCATATAAAGAGAAAAGATTTTGAAATAATGGCAGATCTTCAAGAGTAACAAATGGCATCTTAGAAAACAAAGCAAAAACAATAACAGCATAATAGAGCAAGGAAGGCAGCATAAATGCAGAGGAAGTGCACATAAAGAGGTCTGGATATTGGAGAAGGAAGCTCCTTGGACTTGGGTAATCTGTGTCAAAAGAAAAGTCTTATGATATTTTGGGCAAATCTTCAAGAGTAATAAAAGGCAGATTAAGAAACAAAATTCAACACACACACATACACACACACACTCACCCAGCCTTACCTCAATGCCATCTTCATTTCCCTCCCCCACTTCTCTTTGTAAAGACTATATAACAAGGAGTCCAGCCTAAGATTAAACCTACTTCGAACATTATAGTGAATACCAGCCCCCCCAAGCCAGAACATTTTCTTCCTCATTATCACCTCATTAAGATGCCCCTAAGGCCCTCACTCTTTATATGATGATATTGTGTAAGGAACAGGTCTTATATGCCTGCGATGAAGCATGACTGATATTTAAGACCAACAACTCTAGAGCCTTTGATTACTTTTGTGTTTATTCAGAATGGCACTTTTATGTGGGGCCATAAAGTGGTGAATTTCCTATACAGAGCTGAGAGGGTGTAAGTTGGGGCCGGTGGTACGTGAAAACCTAGGGTAGCATAGGTAAGCCCTGAAGCTTCTCTCTGAATATGGCCACCACACGCAGACAAGAGAATGTATAACTTCCCTGTACATGGCTGTGCGCATGTTGCCAAATCCCATGGCCATCTCTGAGAAATGGAAAGGAGGAGAAAATGATGTCAATAAGGAAAAAGACACATAAAAGCGAATTGTCTCTCACAAATTATGAGTCATACACCTTTTAACCAGCTACTTCTGAGAAAGGAAAGCCATTGTCACTTAAATTTAACCTCTGAGAGTCCAAATACAGGGATGCGTAGGAGATGGGACTTTATGTGGCAGTAGAAAGATTGTCACCCACATAAATGTACTGTGTTCACTGACCTCTCAATTTTGGCCATAACCTCAAACCCATCTGCCATTTTGGACTTTGGAAGAAAGGACACAGAGCAACTGTGCCTCCGAGTTGAGCGAGTGCACCGCCATTTGGGGATGTGGGTAGTGATTCGTCAGTCTTCCCAACACTGCTATGTAAATGCGGCTTTAATCTCCCAGTTGACCAGATTGTAGCTCCTACGTTTTCTTAAAAAACAAAAACAAAAACGGGACACCTGGGTGGCTCATTGGTTAAGCAGCTGACTTTGGTGCAGGTCATAATCTCATGGTTTGTGAATTCAAGCCCTCCATGGGGCTCTGTGCTGACAGTGCAGAGCCTGCTTAGGATTCTCTCTCCCTGCCCCTCCCCCACTTGCACACATGCATGCTCTCTCTCTCTCTATCTGTCTCAAAAGAAATAAGCCTAAAAGAATGTTTTTAAAAAATAAAAATAAAAAAACAAAAACAGACAAATGGCTTTATTGAGATATAACTTCCATGCTATACAATGCACCCATTTAAAGTGTATAATTCAGGGGCACCTGGGTGGCTCAGTTGGTTAAGCATCTGACTTTGGCTCAGGTCATGATCTCATGGTTGGTGAGTTTGAGACCCGCATTAGGCTCTGTGCTGACAGCTCAGAGCCTGGAGCCTGGAGCCTGCTTAGGATTCTATGTCTCCTCTCTCCCTGCCCGTCCCCTGCTCAAACTCTGTCTCTCTCTCTCTCAAAAAATAAACATTTACAAAAATTAAAAAAAATAAAGTGTATAATTCACTAGTTTGGTCCATATTTTATTAATTTTTTAATTGGCCCATATTTTCTCTTGTTTTTTTTTTTTTAAGATTTTATTTCTAAATAATCTTTATATCCAACATGGGGCTCAAATTCACAACCCCAAGATCAAGACTGCACACTCCACTGACTGAGCCAGCCAGGAGACCATGGTCCATTTCTTCTTATTATAAATTTCAGTACGTCACTGGAGAAGGGAAGCAAATAATATATATAAGAAAATGACAGAAGTATAGAAGGGAAAGGAGAAAATGGGTCAGGGACAGAGAGAAAGGAAAGCAAATGCTTCCAAAGAAGAGGAACTGACTGCTTCTGGATTTCCCAATCATTTAACCAGCGTTCAAAATCCAAGATGGCGGCACATTCCCCCAAAGGCAACCACACAATGTAATGGTCCTGAGCGGCTGGGGAGAGTTAAGGAGCAGGGGACAGGTGGGTGGTTGTGATTGGGGCGGAGAGAGGAAAAGGCTACTGGGGGGCCACGGGAAATCTCGAACCCTGCCGTGATGGTTCCCTGTCACGCTGCTGAGCCCTCCCCTACAGGGGACCAGACACAGACTAACAGTTCAGTGACCTGAACCAGGTGCCAATTTTCAACTCCGTCTTTTACTTGCTTCTCAAATTGCAGCATTTAATGAGGTAAAACATCAGATTACAGAGAACTTAAAAAAAAATTTTTTTTAATGAGAATGCAGGGAAGTTTCTGGGTTAGCCGAGAAGTATGAAAGTATTTAACCTCCGTTCAGCAGACTGCCCTTTATTAACATTTTCCCTTCTACTGTTGCTCACAAAACTGCACTTTCTCAAACAAGTTCACCATTTGGTGTTTGGATCTGGTTATAGCCAGACGGGGCATATCACCGTTACAGCATACAAATCAGCCTGGAGCTTGATTTAAGGACCGGAGGGCTCTTCAGGGTAAATGCGGTGGGAAGGGAGTTGCTCTGTGAGCGAAAATGTGGCTGTTTGCATGGCAGTGGCCACTGGCGGCCTGTGTTGTCACAACGGGAATGGGGACGGTTTGCATGGAGACCCCGCTCTTCGGGAAGGATGAGCCAGAATGTCTTCCATAAATCCCGCTGGAGAGTGGCTGTCTCGCTTTCTACAAGGTCAAGTCCTTAGTTTGCTCTCTTCCCTGGGGCACATATGACAGTGATAAAATGGGTGAAATAAGAAGCAGTATGGGCCTACACAGAGAACACAGCCTTCTCCCCAACCTACTCCTCTTCGTAAGCTACCAGAGGACAGAAAGCAGAGAGCTGTATTCCCTAACGTCACAGACTGTTAGAGCCGGAAGTCCCCTCAGAGCCGAAGGTAGTGGACACCTGCTGCTCCTGCTGTCTGTCTTCCCTTCTCCCTTCGTTCGCTCACAGCACTCTGGTTTTCTTTGGGAAACTCACTCTCTTGCACCCTCAGACCTTTGGATGGGACTGACCTACCCCTGGCTCCAAGGGCATGTCCAGGGGGCTTAGTCGGACCCTCTAATTCCAGTGATTCATGTAGGATGGACATAATTCTCACCAGTCCAATGAGGTTTGTTTGTTAGTTTTCGTTTTATTTTTTTTTAATCTTTACGTATTTTTGAGATGGAGAGAAAGAGAGAGAGAGACAGACAGAGAGAATGGGTGGGGGAGGAGCAGAGAGAGAGGGAGACACAGAATCCAAAGCAGGCTCCAGGCTCTGAGCTGTCAGCCCAGAGCCCATCAGGAGGCTAGGACTCACGAACCGTGAGGTCATGACCTGAGCCGAGGCCGGACGCTTAATCAACTGAGCCCCCCAGGAGCCCCGGTTTGTTTTTGAACTATTGGGAGAGAGAAGGCCAATTTCTGATGGAAGTGCTATCTCTAAGGATAATGTCAGGCTGCAATTCCCGGGGTTTCCACACAGAGTGAGCATGCCTAAATAGAAAAGTGTGAGGAAAAGACCAAATCATAGGAGCTTTTTTGAGTCCCTGGATCCAGCCATTCCTGAAGCCAAATTTATTGGTGAACTTCAGTATGTGACCCCCTGAAAAAATCTAGGTTTTCACTGAAGCTTGTTTGAGTTGGTAGTCTTTCATTTCTATCCAAAAGAGCCATGGCTAATATACCATCTGGTTCTTTCATTTTACAAAACAAAATCAGGAAATGGCCTGCCCAAATTCTGATACTCAGGGATAGACCTGGGTTGGCATCTAAGCCCCTTGATGTCCAGGCTAAGGCTCTTTCTAAAAGCCATTCACAGTTGTTCTTCCTGTTTGAGGCAGCATAACACAGTTATTCAAGATTTGTTGAAGTCACGGTAACATGAATTTTTAGGAGATGTTGGTGGCAAGGTTGTCCTGTGATTGGCAGGGACTGGCCTCTGCCATCTGACTGTTCTGTTGAGACAGTTACGATTTCTGCATCATCTCAGGATTTAACAAGTGTGGGTCAAACACGCCATCATCCTTCAACCTTTCTTTTTTTGGTGGGTGAAGACAAGTCCATTAAGTAAACATCCTGATTTGCTGGGTGGCTGTTAAAATGTTGAAACACTTCCATCCTGGTTAGTGAGGGGCTCCTGCCTGAGCTCCCTGAGGGCCTCATGCTGTCCTTGCCCTTCACCTTGGAGCCCCTTGCCCCAGATCTCCTGAGTATCTAGCCATTACAGGGTCAATGCCTGGCCTATGGGGAAGGGTCTTCAAATTCTTTTTTTTATTAATTAATTTATTTTGAGGTGGGGGAGGGGCAGAGGGAGGAGAACGAGAATCCTAAGCAGACTGTGCAGTGTCAGTACCCAGCCCAATGTGGGACTTGAACCCACGCATCATAAGATCATGACCTGAGCCTAAATCAAGAGTCTGATGCTTTAACCCACTGAGCCACCCAGGTGCCCCAAGAAAGATGCCAGATCAGTGGCCCAATGAGGGATCTACAGTCTGGAAAGCCAGTCACTCTTATCTCACTCAATCAGTTGTTTTTGTTTTTTTTTTTTTTTGGTCAAGTTTTCCAAACCAACTCATGTGCTTGGGGTAGCCATTCCTCCTCATCCATCAAGGATGTTCCATGTAGCCATGCAAATGGCCACCCAAACCCAAAGCCAGAATCTTCCCTGCACCCACCCACGAGCGCTGGTGGATGTGTTCCCCATGGGTCTGCCAAGCCTTGCCTTCACCCACCCGTTCGTCGTACCCTGCATACGCTGTGGAGGGACAGCAGACCAGGCTGTGTTGTCAAGCGGCTTCCAGTCCCACCAGGGGAGACAGAACCCCTCTTCCAATTGTTTATCAGGTGCTGCTGTGTGTGGTTACATCACTCCTTGGAGGTACTCAAGAGGACGATAGGCTCATATTTTCCAGGTGTTTCTGTAATGATTGGAACAACTCTGTATAGGTTACAATGGGTTTTCATGTGGATCACTTCTGGTGAGTCGCCTGATCAGCGAGTGAGAAAGGGTGGGAGGTATTGCTGTTTGGCTCCCTATTTAGCAGACAGGAAACTGAGTTTCGGAGAAGGAAAGTGATTTGTCCTGGGTCACTTAGCTGGAATGTGAAATGTATCTCCTTGACTGTCAACCAGAGACATTCTCTACGTCAAGTCCGCTCTGCAGCTCCTTGAAGACAAGGCCTGTTTTTATACAAATCTGTGCCAGCCCAGCTGCCTACATTTTATACAGTGCTGTGCTGGTAAATGTTTAACGCCCAGCTCTCTGGGAAAAAGAAAATCCCTGATTTGCTGTGTTTGCCAATTTCTGTAGTATAAATACTCGCCAGAGCCAATTTCAGGCTACCAGAGTGATATCAGCCACATGCAAAACTCTGGAACATTTAATAATCGGCTCTTACAATCCAGTAGGAGCTGGCCCAGCATACTGCTGTTTACAGAGTGCTTACATAGAATGGAACTAAGAGATATTGATGAATTCAGTGGTTATAGCACTCCTCCATCTGAGTTCAAATTCCATGGGGGTGGAAGAAGCCTGCCCCCAGTGTCCACGGAAGGATGGATGGGGTGTACAGGGCTGCTCTGATCCCTGAGATGGTGGTTCTTCAGAGGTCAAGTAATGTGACTGGCCAGAGGCCTATGGTGCTGGCAGGAAAGGACGGAAACAGAGATTTGGAGAAGGAGAAAAACTATGAGTGAGAGGAAGAGAAAAGGAGGGAGAGAGAAGACAGAGCAAGAAAGGAAGAAGCACAGGAAAGGCAGGAAAAAATGGCGGGAGGGGGGAAGAAAGGAGGAAACCCTCTTGAGAACGCCTCTGGTGAGCACTGCCACTCCAGCTCCTGGGGTGTGGGAGACCCTCGGCAAACACCGCTGTATGAGGACCCAGGCACGCCTGGTGTCAGATTTTATCTCCCAGGGAGATCCTGACATCTGCAAAGGCAGAGACTGTACCATTCATTCACACAGCTATCAAGTGATGGGGTCAGGATTCAAACTCTGCTCTTCCGTGCCCCTTCTGAAAGGATCTGACATCTGGCAAATGAATGGTGAATGGTCTCTGCACCCAGAGACCTCCATTCCCCTTCTTTCCTACAGTAGCCGTTTTTCATTTGTCACTGGAGCCCAAAGAAGAACATCAGGGCATCGGTACAAGCATGTGACACGGATTCTCCAAACCCTAGAGCATGTGCCCTGGATATTAATCGATGGTGATTGGGGGGGCGCCTGGGTGGCTCAGTCGGTTAAGCGCCTGACTTCAGCTCAGGTCATGATCACCCAGTCCGTGGGTTCAAGGCTTGCATTGGGCTCTGTGCTGACAGCTCAGAGCCTGGAGCCTGCTTTGGATTCTGTGTCTCCCTCTCTCTCTGCCCCTCCCCTGCTCGCTCTCTGTCTCTGTCTCTCAAAATAAAGACATTAAATTTTTTTTTTTAAATCGACGGTGATTGGGAAATAATGAGACTCTTCATAAAAGCCCACCTTGGTTCTGTAGAGCATACAGTTAGACGGGGGTATGGGGAGACCTCAGATGCACTTTTGGATTTTGCCATCGTAAGGATCATTACTCGTTATTACTCATTGACAGCCCTGAAAGGGGATATTGCTGCTCTCTTTGTCGCTGAGAAAACTGAGGCTCCTGAAGCGTAAGTCATCTGCTAGAGTAGTTCGGGCCTCACCCTCCAGAGAGGATCCCAAGACAAGGACCTCGGAGCAAGCTGCTTACTTCGACGGTGATCTCAGGAAGCTGGAGGGAGGACACGAGGAAGTGATGGATGTTGTAGACTCTGCTGTCGACAATTGGGGCTCAGTCCTGCTGGGGACCCTCTGAGCAAGCATGTGCCCAGAATCATTCTGGAGCCCAAAAGGACAATAAAGCTGAAATGTCCATCTATCAACTGGTCCCTCTTTGGGGATGTCTTTTCTGGAAGGACTAAATTTCAGATCTCCCTGGCTGTCCTGCTCTGTAGGGCTGAGCAAGCTCCCCTGTTTCCAGGAAAAGCCCTCTGGTCACCGCGCAGGGACAGAGCTTGGGTGCTCGATGGGGGAGACCATTGGAGTGTGAGCTTATAGGTGAGCCTGGACGGTATGATGCATGCTTGCAGAAGGCCGTGGTGAAGGAGCCAAACTGAGATTCCAGCTCAGGCCTGTTGCAGGCCAGAATTCTCTTTCTTTCTGTGACCCCAAACACTTAAGACCCAAAAGGAGACAGAAGCCACAGACACTGGAGGTACAGTGGATGGGCTAGTGAGGAAGAGTGGGGGTCAAATGTGAGTCCCGGGTTTCAGGCAGATTAAACTCGGTGGATGGGGCTCATTGTGTGAGAGACAGGAGGCAGGTCCCAAGGGCTACCACGATGGGTGTTTGCAGGTATAATCTAGCTGCTTAAGGCACCTTCATCCTGGCCACATGTGTTTCTGTTGGAAAATCCTATCTTTTTATTTTATAGCCCAAATCTCTGGGCAAGAACTATAAGACCAACAGAGAAAGCAAGTCTACAAAAGCCCCATGGGACAGGAAGGAGCTGAGAATACAGGCCTTCACAGGGCCTCCCAAGCCTCTTCCGGAGCACACAGAACAACAAAATATCCAAAACAAAACAAAATGAAAAACACACACACAAAAACCCAACAAAAGTCAGGGATTCTGTTTCTCAGGGCTTTTTTGCAAGTGATGGTGCTGGGATCCATTTTAAATGATGCTGTTTGTTTAGGAGACTAACAGGTGCTCTGCTCTCTTCTTCACACCACGAACAAAGCCACGTCCTGGCCTAGGCCGCTGGGGACAGCCATTAGTAAGAAGGGAACGGAGGGAAGGGAAGGCCGCGCCAAACTTTCAATGTTGAAAAGGTTTTGTTTTGATTTTTTTTTTAAAAGTCATTTCTTCTTGGTAAAACCACTGGATTGAGATCTGATTGGACTCTGGGTCCGAGTAAAAACAGGGAAAGTCAAAATCTTAGGGAAGGCAGTGCCCAGATATAGCGGCTCCTGTGACTGACTGCCTTGCCCCACCCTGGCCGGCCCCTTTGTCATCTGCGTTCAGCGTCCCAGGTTGGCATTTTGAGCTCTGGGCCTGGGGAGTCTAGTTGGGGAGGATCTCTGGGATCACTCCAGGGATCAGTCCCTTGTCTTGTTTGAAGATGCAGAAAACAGGCCCATCTTGGAGACTTGGCATCTCCCAGCTTCTCTGGAAGGAAGGAATTGGTCAGATAAACCACTTCAGGCACGCCAAAACCATGATGTGTGTACCTCCAGAGGGGTGTCTTCTTATGAGAGCCAGAGGCATGAAGGGTTTGTTGTTAGCCAGAGACAGACTCAGCTTCCAATCCCAGTTGCTTGTTAACCATGTGGCCTGGGGCAAATCACTTTTTCTCTCTGAACTCTGGTTTTCTCATCTGTAAACTGGACATGATAGTACCAGCCTCCCAGGATTGTAAGGTTGAGACAAGAAGATAGGAATCGTACTATCCCTGTTGTGATCTCAGGCTCCCTCTGTGCCCTTAAAAATTATTGAGCACACTGCTGAAAAACAAAACTCAACTGAGTATGTTCTGAAGATCATATTGGCTTTATTCAGCGATTCATGAATTGGGCAGCATCCCAACCAGAAGATGGAAAGGAGCTCCAAGGAGCTGTACAACATGAAAGGTGTTTATAGGCAGGAGACAGTGTAGACAGGAAGTTATACCAGCAGAAAGTAGATTGGTTGTGGCAGAATCAGCTTCCTTTAGGGGCTGGAAGGGGTCTATCATGCAGATTACCTCACCAGTGCCATCCAGGTGATTTCTGAATGACTCATGTAAGATTCGATTTACTGGGAGAGGCCAGAACTATAAATATGTTCAATCTTGGTTTGGTGATGCAGGGCTTAGCCTAAGTGACTCCATTTTGTGGCCTATCATCTTGTTTTTAACAACCCCAAAGAGCTCAGTTTTGAACATTTCAGCAAATACATTCCATGGGCCATTAGAGTGACGACATCAACATGCATCATATATTTTCTGGAAATTCTATCGTCTACTTAGGAGAGAATGAGAGTAAAAAAACAAAAAAAAAAGCAAATATTGCTTTAGTAAAATTCAGAAGATACCTAGAAGTAGTTTTGACTTCACAGACCCCCTGAAAGAGACTCTGGGGACTTTGAGAACCACCATACTAGTGTCTGTTAAGACCAACGACATGGTAGATGTTCCATGCACAATGCCAAGGGCCAGTGTTTACTGTCCAGGGACTTGGCACTTCTGGCTGGCACCACGGGACACGTGTGTGGGCCTCACTAACTTGGAGCTGGTGGGTAAACACCACCTGAAGTGCTTCTGGCTGGAGGCTCGCTAACTGGGCTTTCTTCCAGGCAGGGCCTATAGGGAAAGGCCAGCAGGATGCCAAGGGGCCGCAAGGGCAGGTTGGAGGTATTTCTGGGCTGGACTGCTGAGGCTACTTTCTTATTTATTGATTGATTTACTTATTTATTAAAAAATATTTTTAATGTTTATTTAGTTTTGAGAGAGAGAGAGAGCACAAACAGGGGAGTGGCAGACAGAGAGGGAGACACAGAGTTGGAAACAGTCTCCAGGCTCTGAGATGTCAGCACAGAGCCCGAAGTGGGGCTCGAACCCACAAAGTCTGAGATCATGGCCCGAGACAAAGTTGGATGCCTAACTGACTCAGCCACCCGGGTGCCCCAAGGTTACTTTGAATCCCTGTTGCTGCTCTGACAGAATGAGCCATGTGGTGTAGGCTGGTGCATTTGAGTGTTGTAGAGCAAGCTGGAAAAAGAGGCAGCCCACAGGACTCTGAGGGCTCCCTCTTGAATCTTGCTGCCTAGTCCTGGAAAGCAGAGATTTCGTCTCAGCAGCTTGAGCCTCAGTTTCCTCTCATGTGAAACAGGGACAGTGTTTGCCCTGACAATTAAATGACATGTGTGAGAAGGGCTAGTTGTGCAAAGGCGAGGGGATATTATCAATCCACCATGTTTAGTGAGAAGGTCTCTCTCCATTGGCCAAACCTAACACGTCACTTTCACTGACTTCATAAGGATCGCTGGATTTGCACAGGGGCGGATGCATGGCGCTGGCCCTGAACTTGTCCCGGTCCTATGTGGGGAAGGGTCTTGCGTGGTCTTCCACAGCCATGGTGGCTTGGCCTGCTGCGTTCCAGTGATTTGTCCACAAAATCAGGGCCACTTACTTCCCTTGCCCTTCATCCCTGGCCCCCAAGAAGAGCTCAGCCACGCCATGCTGTGTCCACAGACCTGGGTGCCTGCTCTGCTCTCACCTGCTTCTGTGGTTTCTTCTTCCTGGGTCCTTTAGTGGCCATCTGTCAAGTGACTTTGATGGCGTCCAAGGGCCGAGGGTCTCCCGGACGTGCTGGGGGTGAGAGGTACTGTGTGCTCAGCAGCATAAGGAAAGGGCCCTGTCCCCTGTGAAGTTGCCAGCACTTAGGATGCAAGGAGGGCAGGGGGGTCATGAGAAAGGAAATAAGCAAGAGGAGCAAGATTCATTCTTCTGAAAATGAAGGCTGAGCCCTGAAAGCCCTGGGCTGACACTGATGACATTTGCCACCACCTCTGCCACAAGCTCAAGTTTTATGAGGCATCAGACTGTGCTTCTGCATGTCCCAGGGCTCAGCAACATTTTCTGGAAAGAGCTAGAGAGAGTAAGTATTTGAGGTTTTGGGGGCCACACAGTCTCCGCTGCAACTTCTCAACTCTGCCTGTGTAGCATGAACACCACCATCGACTGTAAGTAATTAAATGGACACGACTTCTTCTTTTTCAGTATAACATGATTTAAAAAAAGCCCCAGGTGGCAGCTGTATTTGGCCCATAGGCCATATTTTGCTGACCCTTGACAAATAAAGTGTCTTATCCTGGCATCGACTCTGCAAAGCACTTCTGTTGATTCCATTCTTCACCTGAGTAAACTGGCCCAGCCAGGTGACGACCAAGCCAGAATGGACACCCAGATGTGATTCTAAAAAGCTGATGCTTCCAATACCCCCACTTGATGGAGCCCAGCTCCTGGTGGTTTTGTGAGGTCCTGTGGATGGATGGTCCTCAACAACTCCGCCCGCTGTCCCCAGACACCACTGTCTTCCCACGAAGGAGATGGCCACAGCGGGGGTGACAGTCATTGCATGGCCAGCACGAATCGGCTGGAACTGGTCTTGGCATCAGCTTCTGGTGCCCGGTTAAACTTCTGACTTTCCAAATTAGAGAAGTTGAAAGTTCTGTCATGGTCCCCGTTTTGTTTTTCTTTTTTTTTGTTTTTGTTTTTGTTTTTGAGGGAGACATTTTTTGTTGTTAATTATTTACCAGAAATGGGTCTCTCCCCCTCTCTTCCTGCCTCTCTCTCTCCCTCGCTCCTTTCCTCCCCCCCCTCCTGGAATTATCTTCCCTTCAGCTCTCCCCCTCTCACTGTTTAACACCGTGTTAAGAGGCATTCAGGGGCTCCTCTTCCCAGACAAAGGAAGGGCGAAGGGTGCTTGGGGAGAGAGGTGGGGGCTCGTGAAAGCCTTTCTCTGCAGAAGTTGCTTCCTATTGGCCCAGTCTAGCTACCCTTGCATCTGATGTATAATTTAGCGATCCGTTTCCTCCTACCCAGCCCCATCTGTTATCTCCACGTATTTATCGTATTTATCGACTCTTTCACCCAAGGAGCTGCCTGGGATGAGGGTGGGGAAGGCTTGCAACCGCATTGTCAGAGAAGTTAAACATTAAGTTGGGCTCAAAGTTTGCCCTACCCCCACGTCCCTTAAATCCCCGCCCTTCAATTCCCTTTTGGCCACACCTCCTGGCCAAACCGTGAGGTGCTAATGACCTGATTTACATCTGTGTAAATCCGATCTTGGGCCCTAATGAGGCCAGAAATGACTGGCACCGCCCAGGCTCCATGGCAGGGCCAATCTGTCGAGAAGCCGTGGGGCAGAAATCCAGCTGTGGCTTGCCCGACACAAATCCTGGCCGAGGCGCACAATAAAGTCCAGGCCCGAACCCTTGTCAACAGGTCGAGGCAGCAGGGAAAGAGTTAAGTGAGAGGACAAGCGTTTGAGGGGGAGGGGCCCATCTCGTTCCTTCCCTTCCCTTCCCCAGGTGCGGGGTCTGGCCCAGGAGCCTGCATAATTGATCGCCCCAGTGAGGCACCTTTCCTCCCAAGCTGGCAATGACAGTGAATTTTCACTGGTTCCTGGAAGGACCAAGCATACGAGTCTGGGTCACCGAGCATCTACCTCAGTCCAGCACTTTGGGGATAAGGGCTCCCTCTCCTCCTCCTAAGGAGCTGGTGGTGAAGGAGGTGCCGCCCTGCACAGTTCCCAGGGCACAGGGGCCCAAGTTGGCGTCGTCAAGTCTGACTTACAGGGACTTGAGTTTCCTTACTCTTGGGATGACCTTGAGCAATCTCTCTACCTTCCTAAGCCCACTTTCCTCACCTGTAAGGAGGAGCAGATAGTGATTCTATCTCCGTTGGGAAGGTTTCATGGGCCAGTACAGGTGGGCTCTTTGTAAGAGCCTGGCTCACAGATGTGGAATTACTTTATGCATTTCTTTCTTATCTTTTAAAAATTTATTCATTTATTTTCTGAGAGACAGACAGACAGAGAGAGAGAGAGAGCGAGAATATGAGCAGGGGAGAGGCAGAGAGAGAGGGACAGAGAATCTGAAGCAGGCTCTGTGCTGATAGCCGAGACCCCAATGCAGAGCTCCAACTCATGAACCATGAGATCATGAACTGAGCAGAAGTCGGATGCTCACACGGCTGAGCCACCCAGGCGCCCCACTTTATGCATTTATTTCTAAGTGGTTGGTATTGAAGGCAAATAGAGGTGGAGCGATGATGGGGAAAAGACAAGAGTTTGGGAGAAGAGGGACTTGAGAATTTGGAGAAACCCTTCAGGCCAATGCAGAGCTGCCATCATGAGATGTCCTTCTGGGGCATGCGCTGGGCTTAACCTTGGGGAACTCAGTTTTGTCATCTGCAAAATGGGGCTGTGGGGGATGCCTGGCATCCTGCCTGTGGGTTTGAGGTGAGGTAAAGTGTGTGGCAGAGCTTTGGAACCCATAATCCCTTTACAGATGCCAGGGGTTGTTAAAGGCATAAAGGTACCCGGATTGCAGTGCGTTCCTGAGAATAACAAGGGTGCTGGTGATGGTAAGTTCTCCAGGGGTACGGCTGCGTCCTCAACCTTTTCCCCTCGGCAAACGCACACGAGGGATTCAGGACACGACTGAGCACATACAGTTGAACCAATTCTGTGCGTTGTATCAGCCGGGCCCATGAGGCCAGAGAAGCGGCCACACAGAAGTGTGTGCAGACCTTGCTCTTATCCCCGAGCAGAACACTGCTCCTCCTCAGTGGCCAGCAGAGCACCCAGCGCCTTGCAGGTGCTCAGTCAATAATAATGCGTTGCCTGAAACAATGAACGAATGAATGAGGCATGTTTGTTGTTACCAATTCAGTCCCTCATCAGCATCCTCTGTTGCACATTTTCATAGAACAATGCCCCTTTCTTCCCGAATCTGCCTACCCTTCTCTTGAATGTATATACTTTTAGTCACTCACACGGTGGTTCTTGCAGCTGCTTGATTGGATGATCTTTTATTTTTCTCTTTCTTCTGTGAGTGGAAGCCAAACCACCAAAGAGAATGATCCAAATTAAATGTATAGCTTGTTACATTGTGCTCTGCAGAGCAGCCATGAGAATTAGCTCTCTGTATGTCCTGAGGATTCTGAATTAATTCCTTGATTTTTACCTTTTATTTTGAAAATTGTATGTATATTACACATATAGATTTATAAATTATATAGAGTTATAATTAACATATAACATTATATTAGTTGCAGGTGTACAACATAATGATACGATACTTGCATATACTGTGAAATGACCACAATCATCTAGTTATCATCTGTCAGCACACATAGTTACAACATTTCTTCTTTTTTTTCTTGTGATGAGGACTTTTGAGATCAACTGTCTTAGTGACTTTCAAAATATACAGTATGGTATTATTAGCTATAGTTTCTATGCTGTATGTTTTATCCCCATGACTTAATTACATTATAACTGGAAGTCTATACGTTTTGACCCTCTTTTCACTCTCCACCCTCCCCTCCTGGCAAATACCTGTCTGTTCTCTGTATCTATGAGCTTGGTTCTGTTTCATTTCATTTTTTTAGGTTCCACATAGAAGGGAGATCATACAGTATTTGTCTTTCTCTGTTTGACTTACTTCACTTAGCATAATGCCTTCAAGGTCTATGCATGTTGTTGCAAATGGCAAGATTCTGTTCTTTTTCATGGTCAAATAGTATTCTATTGTATACACACCACATCCTCTCTTTCCATTTGTTCACTGATGGACACTTAGGTTGTTTCCATATCTCGGTTATTATAAATAATGCTACAATGAACATGGGGGTGGCTATATCTTTTCCAGTTAGTGTTTTCATTTTCTTCAGATAAATACTCAGAAGTGGACTTGCTGGATCACATGGTAGTTCTATTTTTGATTTTTTGAGGAACTTCTTTACTGTTTTCCATAGTGGCTGCACCAATTTACATTCCCACAACAGTGTAATAGGGTTCCCTTTTCTCCAGATCTCTGCCAATACTTGATATTTCTTGACTTTTTGATGCCGGCCATCCTAACAAGGGTGAGGTGATATTCCAGTGTGGTTTTGATGTGCATTTCCCTTATGGTTAGTGATACTGAGCACCTCGTCATGTGCCTGTTGACCATTTGTGTCTTTCTTTGGGGAGATGTCTATTCAGATCCATTGCCTTGATTTTAAAATCAGATTGGTTTTTGTCTTTGCTATTGAGTTTTAGGAGTTCTTTATATATTTGGGATATTAGCTCCTTTTCAGATACATGGTTTGCAAATATTTCATCTTATTCACTAGGTTGCTGTTTTGCTTCTTTCTTCTATAGAAAAGTTATATTCATTCATTTTTGCCAATGTTTGTGATGGTTTTAAAAATGGCCACCAATACTTTGATCTTCCTTCCGTTGTCTCTTCCTTCTGGATCTGGGCAGCTAGTGACTGCTTTGCCCAGAAGCCTAGGCCATGTAGGAAGGCTGTAGACCATGCTCCAGTTGTCACAGTCCCAAATCAGCCTAAACTTGAATCATCGCAGTTGAGATGCCAGATGTGTGAACGAAAAAACCACAGATCTGCTCTAGCCACCCCAGCCTAGCCTTCTAGCTGGATGCCAAGTAGTGTGGAGAAGGGACAGACCATCCCCACTGTGTCTGCTGAATGCCTGACCACGATTTCTGTGAGCAAAACAAAGCGGTGTGGTTTCGCTGGGCTATGGGACTCCGGTTGGGGTGATTTGTGTTAGTGGCTGTGGTGTCAGTAGCTTGTCTGTCTTCTACTCTAAGATGTAAACTCTCTGAGAGCAGAATCCATGTGTAGTTTTGCTGGCTACTCTATCAGATCTAGGACTAGGAGTGAACTGGTGCCTAAGCCACAACGTTGAAGGAGGAGATCGCTTTCTGGGTACTGGGAGGTCAGGGTAAGCACCGGAGAATGAGTGCCTCCTTCAGTTTCATGCGTTAGGCATCCTTCTCGTGGCCAGCGCAGTGTCGATCCTCATCTCTGGAGGCTAGCAGAGTGCCTGGCCCACAGCAGGCACACAACAAATGTTGAATGGATGAATGAATGAATGAATGAATGAATGAATGAACGAACGAAATGGACCCTGATGAATGAATGAACGTATGAATGAATGAAATGGACTCTGAAATGATATCATGCTTAGAGTGGTAATGGAAACAATAACTACTAGATTTGGAATCAGATGGACATGGGTTTGAATGCCAGTGTTGCTGCTTCTTAGCTGTGGAATCTTGAGCACGTTGCTTAGCTTTTCTGAGCCTGTGGGTACTGACACCTTCCCAGAGAGTTAATGTGAAGAGTACGTGAGATAACATGTGTAGAGTGTCTGGAACATATGAGCACTTAATATATGTTATTTCCCTCTGCTTCCCTCTTGCCTTAAAGTAGGGCAGCAACACAGTATTTTCGTGAAACCACACCATGGGAACTCTGCTCTGCCACATTCCCAAGCCGCAAGGAGTCACGGTTTAGGAAACCCTGATTTTGCCCCATTGGGAGGCTTTTTTTCATTTTCATTTTTTTTTTTTTTAGCTGAAAGGCAGTATGCATAGTAGTTAGCATCACAGGGGTAGGAGAGAAAGCTAGGTTTGAGTTAAAATCCTAGCTCCAACTTTTATGTAACTTGCCTAGAGTCAGTTCACCTGAACCTCGGGCTCCTCATGTATCAGCCTCAAGTAAATAAAATCCTAGTGGCTTAACAAAATAGAAATTTACTTCACAACCAAATCATAGTCCAATGCAGGAATATTCGGTGGGTGGCCTTTCACCTGGAGCATGCTTCATTAACCCAAGCTCTCTCCATGTTTTGGTTCTTTTTTTTTTTTAATATTTTATTTATTTCTAGGAGAGAGAGAGAGAGAGAGAGAGAGACAGAGAGAGAGAGAGAGACAGTGTGAGCAGGGGAGGGTCAGAGAGAGAGGGACTCACAGACTGAAACAGGCTTCAGGCTCTGAGCTGGCAGTCAGCACAGAGCCCGATGCGGGGCTTGAACCCACGAACCGCGACATCATGACCTAAGCGAAAGTCGGAGCTTAACCAACTAAGCCACCCAGGCGCCCCTCCATGTTTTGGTTCTACTGTCCTCTGGGCCTGGAGATGATTGGCTGGATCCTCTAGATCTACCGTCAGAAGAGAAGGCAGAGAATGGCAGGGGAGGTTTTAATAAGTGTGGCCTAGAAGTGCGCATGTGACCCTCTCTTGCGTTCCATTGGGCGGGACCTAGTCACATGGTTACACCCCACTGCCAGGGTATCTGGGAAGTGTGGTCTAGCTGGGTGCCCAGGGGAACAGGACAGTGCACAGCAATTTCTACAGCATCTCCATAGTCAAATGAAACAAATGTCTAGGGGCGGGGCTGTCAGGAGACTTAAATAGGACAATATGTGCAGAGTGCTTAGTCCAGATCTTGTCCCAGAATAAGTGCCCATAAATGGCCACTATTTGGATCACTATTCGTGGGGGGCAGGACCATTATTGACTGTGCATTACACCAGAATGTGGTAGAAATACACCAGCAGAGTGTGCTAGGCTAACTTGGCTTCCTGGACCAGGGGGAAGATACCTTATTTCATTATCAGTAAACACTGACGCTGGGGGCCATGGGAAATGAAAATAAACAAAAACTGATCCTTGTGCCCAGAAGGCTGATTCTCACTTAGGGTGGGTGATGGACTTGCGCTCAGTGCTCAGAATACAAGCAATGTGTGTTAAGTGTCCAGAAGGAAATATGACTTCACTTGAGCTATAGGGATTGGGGAAGCCATTTGGAGGAGTCGGTATTTGGGTTACATATTGAAGGTTTCCAAAGGGTGAGCTGACAAGAAGGATGTTCTAAGGGAAGGGTCCAGAGTGAGAAAGACATGGAGAGAAGAAAGATCAGAGACAGTTTGGGGATAGCAAACAATTCAAGTGGTGGCAACATCAGATGTGGATATTGTGAGAAGTAATGTGGTATGACAGGAGGGACCGTACACAGTGGGCATGCGTCCCATGATGAGCATTGCTGGCTGCGTTCTGTGGGCAATGGGGAGCTATCAGCAGTTTATGGTTCACAGCAGTGTGATTGTGATTATGCTACTGGGCAAAATTTCTCACAGCTCTCATTCTGTCCTTATCACTTCCCTGAGAGCTGCATGAGACAGGCATTGTATTTTCATTTACAGATACAAAAAACAAAACAAACAAACAAAAAACAGACCAAAAACTGCCTCGTCCACTATTACAAAGTTAGTAAATAATTTCACCTGTAGAGTCAGTAGGTTGTACAAGAGGCTCTTTAACACTCCCCATTCTGTATCAGTCGGGTCTTTACTTGGCAATGCTGCATGACAAATGGCTTCTAAGTCTCGGGAGCTTACAAATATGTGTATTTCCAGCACATGGCTATATGAGTTGGCCAAAGTAGCTTGCTTCAGGCTGTGCCTTGACTGGGCTTGGCTCCAGGCACTGGGTTATGTCTAGGTTTGCCCCATGTGTCTCTTACCCTCCTTGGACCAGTGGCTTCTCAGGGTATGATCTTTTCATGGCACGTGAGCAGAAACAAAAGATGGCAAGTCAGAGGCACCTACGCACTTAGTCCTATTAGTGCTATGTCTGCATTAGCTAAATCAGCCCAAACTTAAGGGGCAGAGAAGTAATGTGCTCCCTGCGAAACCACAGAAGGGAGATTACATTCCTATAGGAGGGAGACAGAGAAGAATTAGGGAAGATACTCTTAGTGATCACTCTCATTGTTAAAGCTCGATGACCCCAAGTGGGAGAGCCCATCATTCTGCCACACAGCTCAGGAATTGGTGGAAATAATTAAGAATGAATGGCTACATATAAGTGGATACGTTGTGGATTCCCATTATATATGTTTAAGTTATAAGAACTCAGCAACACATGCACACACAATGTCAGAAAGTGTGTGCAATGTCTGGCAAAGGAAACAATCAATAAAACGAATAGGCAACTGATGGAATGGGAAAAGATAGTTGCAAATGACATATCAGATAAAGGGCTAGTATCTAAAATCTATAAGGAACTCACCAAACTCCACACCCAAAAAACAAACAACCCAGTGAAGAAATGGGCAGAAGACATGAACAGATACTTCTCCAAAGAGGACATCCAGATGGCCACCAGACACATGAAACGATGCTCAGCATCCCTCCTCATCAGGGAAATACAAATCAAAACCACACTGAGATACCACCTCACGCCAGTCAGAGTGGCTAAAATGAGCCAATCAGAGAACTCTAGATGCTGGCGAGGATGTGGAGAAACGGGCACCCTCCTACACTGTTGGTGGGAATGTAAACTGGTACAGCCCCTCTGGAAAACAGTGTGGAGGTTCCTAAGGAAACTAACAATAGAACTCCCCTATGACCCAGCAATAGCACTGCTAGGAATTTACCCAAGGGATACAGGAGTGCTGATGCATAGGAGCATATGTACCCCAATGTTCATAGCAGCACTCTCCACAATAGCTAAAACATGGAAAGAGCCTAAGTGTCCATCAACAGATGAATGGATCAAGAAGATGTGGTTTATCTATACCATAGAATACTACATGGCAATGAGAAACAATGAAATCTGGCCATGTGTAGCAACATGGATGGACCTTGAGGGTGTTATGCTGAGCGAAATAAGTCAGGCAGAGAAGGACAGACACCATATGTTTACACGTATAGGTGGACTAAGAGAAACTTAACAGAGGACTATGGGGGAGAAGAAGGGGAAAAATAGTTGGGAGAGGGAGGGAGGCAAACTATGAGAGACTCTTGAATGCTGAGAACAAACTGAGGACTGATGGGGGTGGGGGAGGGGAAGGGGGGGTGATGGGCATGGAGGACGGCACTTGTTGGGATGAGCACTAGGTGTAATATGGAAACCAACTTGACAATAAACTATTTAAGAAAAAAATAAAGAAATAAGATTGTAAAAAAAAATAAAGTATAAAGGAGTGTAAAAAAAAAAAAGAAAGAAAAGTGTGTGCAATGTCAATGGTGTAGCTGATTGCATTTCCCAGGGTGAGCCTGTGCTCCCTGGGTTAGAGGCCGCCCACAGTGTGAGCATCTCACCACTCTGAAGGTGGGAGCCAGCATTTTGTGTAACTTGGCCCTTATATGGCCCTGAAGAAACAGCGATCTGTTCCTATGGGAGGAAAGGAGAAAAAGCAGATTTTCTGGGTTTGATAAAACAAAGCATCACTACACACTATGAAGATGATTTCAGGGATTTTCGTGTGACAAAGACACCTTGCTGTGTGCTGGGATGTGGGTGGAAGCTGGCAGTTAATCTCCACCCCCCCCCCAACCAAATCAGCTAAAATGAGGAATCTTTATAAAACAACACATATACGGTAAACACTTTTTAAAATTCAAACATGATAAATGTCCATTTTCTTTGCCAATCTTTTGGTGTAGAGCCAAGGTTTTGTGGGCGTATGGGTCCGTGCTCTCCAGTTCCACTTTCTCCATCTTGCCCAAGCACATCATTTCTGATTTCCAGTTATGTTTTCTCCTTCTTCTTGAAGCGAAGCAAAATCTTACAGACACTTGCAGAACAATCAGGATGCAAGACTCCTTGAGGATTTTTTCGTTTTATTTCCCTTAATCTTTTCTATTGTTTTACTTGCACTATCTTTCTTCTCAGATTTTTAAAAAAGTTTCCGTGGAAGAGAGCAAGAGAGAGTGAGAGAGAGCGCACACACACGGGCAGTGGCTGGGCAGAGAGAGGAAGAGAGAGGGTCCCCAGCAGGCTCCACACTGTCAGCACAGAGCCCAGTATGAGGCTCGATCCCACAAACTGTGAGATCTTGACCTGAGCCAAAATCAAAAGTCAGACATTTAACTGACTGAGCCACCCAGGTGCCCCTTTCTTCTCAATTTTTACAGAGTAATAATTTACATGAAATAAATTGCCCCTAGTTACAGCATATGTGTCAATGAGTTTTAACAGTTGCATGCAGTTTTCTACAGCTGTGAAACCACCAGCAAACTACAATGCATTTCTATCATCCCTAAAAGATGCCTTAATTTTAAGATTTTTTTAAAGCAAGCTTTCCTTTTCTTTCCAAAGTTTTAGTTAGTTTTTATAGAAGCCACAATGCTTTTTTTTTTAAAAGTAGTTTCCACACCCAGTGTGGAGCCCAATGTCAGGTGTGAACTCACAACCCTGAGATCAAGACCTGAGCTGAGATCAAGAGTCAGATGCTCAGCTGACTGAGTCACCCAGGTGCCCTAAGATTACCAGATTTTTAAATTAAATAGCAATGTAGTGATTGCAGTGTAGTGGCAGAAACAGGTTTGGGTACAGACCAGACTCATGATAATATTGGCTTCAGCCGGGGAAGCAGATGCATATGAATTCCCTGGAGAGTAGCCCAGTAATACTGAGCATTCCGGGGACCACAGACACATGTGCCCTGGGATGCCACATTCTACACAGAGCATGAAGAGTGGCCCATGGATTAGAAGCAGATAGGGAGGCTGGCTGGGAAGTCTCTTCTTGGTGCTGCTACATACAGTTGTCCAGTTTGCATACTGCACAAGATGCCAGCTTATGGGGTAAATGGGAACTAAAACCCTGCTTGAGCTTCTTTTCCCCAAGCCTTGTGCTCTTATGCAAGTTCTTCTGTCCAGAAGAGGTGTCTTTATTCTAGTTCAGACAAGGAGTGGGCGCCTTTTTCTAATTTGTGCCAAAGCCCTATAGAGGCTTGCAACTTTTCTACTGCCCTCCATCAATGACTTTGACTTTGACATTGATCTTAGAACCTGGCCAGCAAATATGATGAGACTTCACTGTATCATCATGGTTGTCATCCCAATATCACAGTGCTTGGGGGACCTCAACGTCACAACGTCACTTCACGTGCTCACAATGACTCATCAGAAATCCCACAGAGCATTTACGTATTTGGAGTTACTTTTGGAGCAGTGACTTCTCCAGCTCAGGTCAGGTTACTGGCTGATCTGGGGACTCTCTGGGGCCCTGGCTCTCTTCTGATGGGCGCTGCAAGCTCTGTAACAGAATGCTGCAGTCTCCCAGTCAATTTGATGGACCTTAGGGTATTCTGAAAGGTTTGGCTCCAGATCAAGGTTTCCTCATCACAACCCCATTATCTTCAAAAACATGCTGCATCCTTTCTCTCTCTCTCTCTTTTTTTGTGCTTCATATTTATTTCCAGCTTCTTCCAAACCTAGCATCTCATCTACATCGTGGAGAGGAAAAGAAGAGGGGCCAAAAATCTGGCCTTAATCTCCTGTGTTGGGGCAATTTCTTCATTTAAGCATTAGCAAGAATTTCTTCAGTCAACCTAATTCATGTTGCCATAAGCAGAAAAGGGAATTATCAGCTTAGGTCATCGGGAGCCCAAGTATGAACTTCAGACACAGCTCGGTCCCGGGGTTCAAGTGATGTCAGCAGGACTCAGTTCTCTTCATCGCGCTTTCCTCTGGATTGCTTCTTCTCAGGTAGGCTCTTTCCCCCTCGTGGCAAAGTGACTGACCATCAGCGGTACAAGACCCCTCTGCTTAAAACCCCAGGATGAAACTGCACTGTCTTTTCTAACGGTTCTGAAAAATAAATCCTGAGAAGGGCTCTGATTGGCCAGTTGGGGGTCATGTGTTTCATTCCTGGGGCAAGGATAGGGTAGCCCCATACGAATAGGCCAAATGAGATTATTACAGAATGGGAATGGGGTTGTCCCTAAAGAAATATTGCTTCAGAGGAACAATAATGTCCACCGCCCACACAATACATATGTGCACGTGTACACACACACACACACACACACACACGTACACACGTATGCACATACCCTATGCTTAGCCAGGAGATTTTAAGCTCTTGAATTTACTCAAACATTCACATTATTTGAGATTATTCATCGTATTTACTGCAAACAAACGTCTCACCCTCTTACCCACCAGCCCCAGCGGAAAGAATAGCTGTGCCGTTTGAAACATCCAACTGTTACCTTCTTTCGGAAATCAAAAGGCGAATTACCTTCCTTTTATTAATCATCTCATTTCTTACAAGATTTCACCTTTTGTTTTTCTGCACTTTACAAGGAGAAGGTGTGTTTTTATGCCGTGTCTAGATCTTGGCGGTTAATGGAGCCCTTTGATTTTTAAGTAAGAGTGAGTCCTGCATGTGCCAGGGAGGCTCCAATAGGCTGGGGACGGTACCTTTAGGTTCATGCCTTCCCCCAGCGCTGGATCGGAGGGATTGGACTGAAACTTTAAACATTTTGAGCAATACCTAGAATATGTATAATTTATAAGCCACACACCGTTGGCTGTCAAATAGGCGATTGATCTGACTCGAATCTTGTTAATTATCTTCCACATACATTACGCCTTAACAGATCTTCAGTATACTGTATATCAATATTAATAAGATTATAAAACACTATTGATAATTAGGAACAGAAGACACCAGGCCTTTGATTCTAGCTGTTACAAATGCCCCTGCCTCTCTCTAGATTAGAAAGCGGCCACTTTCCATTTAATAATATCAGATCAGAACATCCATGTCCTAAAGTGGGTTATTAGGAGACAGCTAAGATTTGCACCAGGATGCAAGGGGCTATTTGAAAATGAGTATGGGATCGTCACTGATGTGTGAGAAATGTGTGTCTCCTCTGACAGGGTGAGAGGAGTTTAGGAGGAGCTGTGCCCTCCTTGATTAGCCAAATATCTCATTTTCTTTGTCCAGACAAATCAGATTGGTTTGGTTTTGGAAGATTTTCACCAGGATGGCATTTTATCTTGGTTTCTTTAGTTGGATGAAAGGGGCCCCATTGGGAAGACAGAGAAGATGCTGGTGAAGTTCAAGGCGAATTTTAAGCCCTTCCCATTTTGGATAGCACTTTATTTTCTATTTTCTCTCTTTGGAAGATCCTCATCTTTTATGTTTCTGTTGGGTTCACATACTCATTAACATCAAACAGGCAGATCTGCCACCAACTAGGAAAATGCAAGCAATTTCACATATAAATAGAAAGCATGGAAGCTCAGGTGCTGGGGCCAGGGCTCCCCCGACCAGGGTGGGGGGTGGCTCTCACCTGGCATGAAAGAGGCTGGAGGGAAAGACACACAAGGGACACTTGGAGGGCCTTGTATCAGTCTGACCTAATGTGTGTGATCAGAGAGTTGTGATTCCCAGGCTTGGGTGTGCATAAGTGTCCCTGGGGGTGTTTATTAAATACTCATAATCCCTGGGCATCTGTGTGTTTAATAAATGTCCCAGTAATTCTGAAACTAACTGGGACTTTTAGTCCAGCTAGTTTTATCATTTATGATTCTTTCACTTGCAAATGATGGAAAACTCTATCCAAACGGTTTTAATAAAAGAATGGCAATTCACTGGCTCTTACTGCAGTCAGGGAATAATCTGGCTTCTGATGGAGCCCGAGACACAGCTTAGACCATATTTCCATTTCTCAGCTCTTAAGCTCTCCGGTTCAGTTCCGTTCTCAAGCAAACTCTATCATAAGATCAGAAGATGGCTGCCATAGGTCCTGACCTCATGCCCTCTAACCCCATCATTAGAAGCTCTCTGCATCTCTTCCAGAAAGCTCCATAAAGAAGACAAGCTGCTCTCTCTTATGGGGCCCCAGGAACTCATCACGTCTCCGGCTCTGAGACTGTTACCTGTGTGTACCTGAACCAATTATTATGACTATGGGTGGGTTAGGCTTATTAGGCTTAAATCTCTTAAACTGGGGGTATATTCAGCTTACCCTAACCACACAGCTGAGAGTGGAGGGGAGACACAACATTTCCAACAGAATGTGGGGTATGCTTCCCAGAAGAAGGGAGAGTAGATCCTGCAAAGTCAATCACGGAGGCCCACCATCCACATCTTCCAAGTGACGCCGGCATGCCCTGAAGTTGCCCATTTGATTTGTATTTTATCTTCTGGAAGCTTCTGTTTGAATAATTGCCGTCTCAGAGAGCTCTCTGCTTATACCCCCTGCCCCTTTAATTTTCAAACAATGCCCTAGAATAAGCCGTTTGAAGTTCCATCTTAAAGATGCATAGAGCATCATTAAAAATGGTCCCTCCATATTTGTCCACTGCGGTATTCATCACTGGGGATCCAACTGTCAGAGTTACATACTCTCATAACCCTATCTGGATACTCTCATTTATTGGAAGGCACAGAGAGATGCACGTTTCTACATATTTTGTGAATTTATCCACTTGCACAACCCTCAAGGACCACTCAGTGGACATTATTGTCAAGAAACAATCTTTCAGAAATCAAATTAGTTTTTTTAAACCATAATAAAAACCCCACTATGGTCTAGCCTCAGAGATGTGCTTATTTATTGCTTTCTCCCAAAGAGAGACTTCTGGGAATTTACAAATATATACAATTACAAATATGTGTGTGTGTGTGTGTGTGTGTGTGTGTGTGTGTGTGTGTATGTATACACATATATATACACAGTAAAATCTTTGTTTGTGAGCATAATTCATCCTGGAAACATGCTTGTAATCTAAAGCACTTGTGTATCAGGGCGAATTTCAAGAACCATTGGCTCAGTTGTGGTCTTGTGACGTTCGGCATCACATACTCCTCTGTATTGCAAGACATCGCATTGAAACACCAGACCAATCCAGATGGAGGGATATTCTACAAATAACTAACTGGCCCGTGCTCTTGGAGAAAACTGTTAAAGTCTGCAACCTAATGTGAGTTTCATTTGTATCTTTTTCTCATCTTGCCTGTGTTACAACTGTTTCAGCATAAGCTTCATTGTACTTAAAATAAAAGTGTCCATAAAAGACAAAGAATGAGGAACTGTCTCAGATGAAAGGAAACCAGACACAGGACAACTGAATGCAACATGAGAGCCTGGATTCTGTACCAGAAAGAGTACAGTAGTGGTATAATTGGTGAAATTTGAATAAGGTTTGTAGGTTACTTAATGGGATTATATCAGTGTTAATTTCCTGGTTTTGACTATTTTGTTATGGTTACTCAAGATGTTAACATTAGGAGGGGTATTGGATAAAAGATATGTGGGGATTTATTTTTAAAAATGTTTATTTATTTTGAGAGAGAGAAATCACAAGTGGAGGAGGGACAGAGAAAGAGAGGAAGACAGAGAATCAAAGCAGGCTCCAGGCTCCGAGCTGTCAGCACAGAGGCCAACGTGGGGCTCGAACTCACGAGGCATGAGATGATGACTTGAGCCACAGTTGGATGCTGAACTGACTGCGCCACCCTGGCACCCCACGTGGGGGTTCTTTATACTAATTCCACCTTTTCTAAAAGTCCCAATTTATCCCCCCCCCCAAATGTGAGTGGGGGGTAATAGTAGATGGTTCTGCAGAGTGTTGTGATGGTGATAAGCACAGGCAGGGTTTAACTTCCTTCTCAGAGCAGAGAGCTCCGTCCACATTCACTTTGTTAAAGTTATTATCTGTTGGAACTCTGCGGGGCATGGGTGTGAATTATTCATGGCTGCACCCTCAAGGAGCTAGTGAGGATGACTGGTGGGTATGCAAGCAATCAGGTCGTAATTATAAGTGCTAACAGAGGTCACCACAAAACCCGATAGACCCCTTTCTTCTACTGAGGTGGGAAGCGCACACCATTAGGGCAGAGGAGTTTGCTCCGGGCCAGACAGCCAGAGCAGCCTTCAGATTCTACATCTCTTCAGCCCCCACCAACGAGTCCCCGAGCCAGGCCGAAACCAGCACGTTGGGACAAGTGAATTCGTTGATGCTGATGGGTTAACAGGATGAGAAAAATGGAGACCACCGGTAGGGAACTGTTAGTGGCAGGTCACGGCCAGGGCTAGGGTTTCTTCACTGCTGCCTGATTTCTGGGTGTGGTTTCCAGGGGCTGACAGATGTCTGCGGGCTGGGGCTTACTGTGCACGTAGGATCTTCGGAATAAAGGCATGTGTGAGAATGATAACTATGCGCACCTGCTGAATCCAATGATTTGTTCCAGGGCTGTGACTGGAGATTTGTGCTTCAGAAAGGAGAGATTTGGAGGGGAGCAGGAAGGTGCTGGCGGGAACGAGTTTTGACAGGTGAGGAAGATGTAACCCCTTCCCGGATCAATTCCTGAAGGCGAGAAGGGTTCCAGGAGGCATTGGCAGGAAGAGGGAGCTAGCTTAACGGGCTGGAATTCTTTATTTGTTCACTAGAGCTGGTAAATGATGGAGTGCTTGTGCCGTTTCCTGCAGAGTCTGTAAGGCCTTGTAGCTTCACAGGAATCACGGAGCCCTAGCAATGAATGCAGAATTTGGGGTATTCCTCTCCAAAGGAGAGAAAGTTTAAAAAAACTGTTTTTAGTTTTTTAAAATGTATTTTTATTTTTTAAATTCTTTTAAAAATTATTATTATTTTAGAAAGAGAGAGAGAGAAGATGTGAGTGGGGGAGAGGGGCAGAGGGAGAGAGGGGGGAGGAGGAAGCGAGAGAGAGAGAGAGAGAGACAGACAGACAGACAGAGAGACAGAGACATAGAATCTTAAGCTGGCTCCATACTCAGCATGGAGCTTGGTGTGGGGCTTGATCCCACGACCCTGGGATCATGAGCTGAGCCAAAATCAAAAGTTGAATGCTCAACCGACTGAGCTACTCAGGTGCCCTGAGAAAGTTTTTAATATAGTTTTTTTTTTTAATTTTTTAATTTTTTTAAAATTTATTTCTAGGAGAGAGAGAGAGAGAGAGAGAGAGAGCAGCAGGGGAGGGTAAGAGAGAGAGGGAGTCACAGACCGAAACATACTCCAGGCTCTGAGCTGGCAGTCAGCACAGAGCCCGATGCGGGGCTCGAACCCACGAACCGCGAGATCATGACCTAAGCGAAAGTCGGACGCTTAACCGACTAAGCCACCCAGGCGCCCCTTTAATATAGTTTTTAATGTAATTCTTCAAGGGCTATGTGACTCCTGCCCCTAAAATGTTAAGATACAGTATCTACCTTAGAGGGATAAAGGTCAAAACTTAATCTAACTGGTCAGTTGTGATGGAAGCTTCTGACACAGTATATTCTAAGTCCTGTTCTTTCTTTTTAAAACAAAAATTTTTTAATGTTTATTTATTTTTCAAAGAGATAGAGAGTGACGGAGGTCAAGCAGGGAAGGGGCAGAGAGAAAGGGAGACACAGAATCAGAAGCAGGCTTCAGGCTCTGAGCTGTCAACACAGGGACCGTTGCTCAAACTCATGGACTGCGAGATCATGACCTGAATCGAAGTTGGACACTTAAGCAACTGAGCCACCCAGGCTCCCGAGTCCTGTTCTTTCTATAGTTAAGCCTATAGGACAGCACAGAACCCACAGTTAAAGGATTTGGCAGGGGGAAAGTTTTGATGGATAGTGAGGACGACAGGAAAGATGGTCTAAAATCTTAGAAATTCCAGTTTCTCTGTGGTGAGAGACATTTGGATTGCTCGTTTCCTTCAAAGCACAGACAAGGGTTCATAGCTTCAGGGTCCTCTGTCTAGCCAGATGTCCAGCAGAAGCCTGCACAGGGTTCTCCCTGCCACCTCACTCCTACCACTGAAACTGATCTCACCTTGGTCACAAATGACCTCCATGTTGCCAAATCCAATGGATGCTTTTTGTCCTTATCTTGCCTGATACGTTCATGTCATCAAGCACTGTTGTATTTGTTCCCTTATTTTCAAACTACCCTTCCCTTGGCATTAGGTAGAATAATTGGCTGAAAACAACAAGAAGCTCAGCTCTATCTGGTTTAAACAACAAAGGAGATTTATCAGCTCATGGGTCAGTCAAAAGACCAGTGGTAAGTGGGCTTCAGGTACAGTTTGATCAGGGCACTGGCTCTGCAATTCTCTACAGTGTATTGGCTTTGTCCTCAGTCTGTTCATCCCTGATGGTTGTATAGTGGCTTCCCACAATAAATAGAGCTTTTTACGTTATATCCAAGAGGGAAAAAGAGTCTATCTTTGTTCCATCCTGAACCAATTGCTATGGCCAGGCCAACACCGTGTGCTGTTTGGCCTAAGTTTGGACCACTTCACCCAATTACTATCACAAGGGGCTAAAATGACCCCTGTAGCTAGGCATGAGGGGGCTCCCATCTAATGTACAGGCCGAGGGGCTAAATGGATGGTGGAGAGATGATCCTAATGTCCCATGTTTCTTCTTGTTTGTTTCACATCTGCTCCTTATCAGTCCTACAAGCCCTCCTCCTCTTCTCCTCATCTCCTAAATGCCTAACCCATGTTGAACTTCTCATCATGAGTTCCTTGTACTCACCCTATCAGATTACTCACCATGTTTCATTCATTGACTGATAACTCACTTCCTCATCGGTCTAAGGTCCATGAGGGTAGAGTGCATGTGTGTACTGTTCACCCTGTCATGTGTTATAAGGTCTGCCACAGAGAACAGGCTCAAAACATCTGTGTTCAATAAGGACTTGAGTACCTACTATTCTAAGTGATTTCCTTACCGAAGTTGATAATACATCTACATCAGAGCTCTTGAGAAGGATGCCCTGAGGTATACATATAAGGCAAAGCCTGTGTGCCCAGAATGGCAGCCCAAGTAGAGTGTGGTTTCCAAAGAATGGAGCAAGACATCCAATGCCAGTAGACATAGCCATCCCCAGAAGAACATGACTCACCAGCCACATCTTTCCACATCTTATCTTCAGAAAAACATAACTCACCAGCTACATCTTTAGTTCTACTAGAACTGAACTTGGGGTTTAGTTCTACAGTTTGGCATCAAGTGTCAAAAATAAGGGTTGGCCAGCATTCTCCCCCAGGAAAGAGCCAAGGATGTGAAATAATTATGACAGTTAATGATTCTAAGGTAATTCATCACCATCGATGTAGAAAACTTTGTCTTCTTGAAAACATTTGCATGAAAATGGTATGTGCTTTGAAAGGAATTCCTGGAGCCCCTTGGTTAAGGCAAATCCAGTAAGTGAGAAGTGACTTTATACAAAAAGACCAATTCAGGGGAATTATTCGCTTTATAAAATAATGCTTCACTTTACAAAAATATTTCCCTCCAGTATTCCCTTCTCATTAAGCCCTTGTTAGCACATTAATAACATGAGACCATTTTATAAAAATAGTGATGGCCTCATCACTTGTAGGGGCACTCTGCCTCTGAGGATGAGGCAAGTAAGGATTGGGAAATGTTTACAGGCAAGGGGAGGACTTCAGCTGTTATTCGCAAGGACCCTCTGTCTCCCAGCAGATCTATATTCCGGCAACTCCAAGTGTTACCAGCTGAAACTCCTGAAGCTCCCTGGAGACAGCTGTGGGGCAGGGATGCCATCATGGATTTCATAAGAGGGAGGGAAATCCCAGCTCTGAGAGACTGAGTGACTCATCCAAGGTCACCAGCAAGTCAGTGGGCAGGCTTGGGGCCCTCCCTGCTGGCAACCGTGCCCTAGCGTGCTGTGGATTTTTAAAAGCTCAAAAGCCTCTTCCTCCAGAAGCTCCATTCCCCTCCCCTTGAGTGTGGGCTCAACACTAAGGGTAGAAAACAGAAAGGGAAATGTAGTAACTTTACAGGAGAGAAATCTCACAAATGCCACCTTACTGAACGTTAACACCCAGGTTAACATCCCCAGTAATAAAATGATCGCTGTCATGTGCCTCTGGATACGAAGCAGTAAAAGGCACATCATCTTTATAGCATTCTTCTTAAACCCTGTAACTTCGGTTTGATTATGAGAAAACATCCGTCAAATGCAAATTGAGGGACATTCTACAAAATACCTGACAACTGCTCTTTAAAAGCATCAAGGTCATAAAAGTCAAGGAAAGACTGAGAAATTGTCATAGACTAATGAGGACCAAGGACACATGAAGAACGAAATGTAATATAGGATCCCAGAAGGGGCCCTGAAACAGAAGACTGAATTAGTGGAATTAGTGGAAAAACTGGGGAAATCTGAATAAGTCTATAAGTTTAGTTAATAGTATTGTACCAGTGTTAATATGTTAGTTTTGATAATGTACCATAGTTCTGTAAGGAGAAAATATTAGAGGAAGCTGGGTGAAAGGCGTATGGGGACTCTACTGTCTTCGTACCTTTTCTGCAAATCTAAAATTTTATTTTTAAACAAAGTTTTCCTCTTGTTTAAAAAAAGGTTTTAATGTTTATTTTTGAGAGACAGAGACAGAGCATGAGTGGGGGAGGGGCAAAGAGCAAAGGAGACACAGAAGCTGAAGCAGCTCCAGGCTCTGAGTTGTCAGCACAGAGCCTGATGCGGGGCTCGAACCCACGAACCACGAGATCATGACCTGAGCCGAAGTCAAACGCTTAGCCAGCTGAGCCACCCAGGTGCCCCTCCTCCTGTTTTTACAGTTCAGAGGTAATCTACATGCTCAATCTTCCATGGCTTTTCCTTTGGGGAAGGGGGCAGCACCATGGCTGGGTTGAGCTTTTGGCTAGTCTGGGAAGTTTTGGCTGCTTCTGAGGAAGGAGCTGCATCACATTCTCTAAATTCTGCAGAACATCACGCTACCCACCCCATTTTCTGAGATGAGCCCAGCTGCTGTTGGAGTATGACTGTGCCCAGGGAACATCAAGGAGGTTCAGTCAGACAGCTGGGCCAGCAGAATCAGGGAGGAAAATGAACATAATCTCTATGGATGGAGGATTCAAGATGCTTCTTGGAATGATTTTCAAGACTTAGGGAATCTCATGATTCAAGAACACAAAGTTAATTAGTCATAATCTATTAATCACCTTCTCAATATCATGCATGTGCAGTGGTCAAAAGGAGAGGAAGGGACCCTAAGAATTTCATGGTTCTATGAAGGGTGGGGATGGAAATCAGTGTTTCTTGCCCATTCTGAAAAGCTCTAAAGATGGCCGCCATCAATTTCTTCATGTCAGGTTGTGCACACAGCTCAACTCATCAAGCAACCATCACTGGGAGGGACCTCTTTTCTCCTCTCCTTGAATCTGATTTGGCTTTCGATTTGCTTTGTCCAGTAGAATGTGGTGGAAGTAATGTTGTGCTGGTTCTGGGTCTATCCTTTAAGAGTCTGGCAGCTTCTGTATTTTCTCTTGAGGCCAGCTCTTATACCCAAGACCACCATGCTGTGAAGAACCCTGTGTTAGCCATGATGAGAGGCTAAATAGAGGAACAATAAAGTTCTAGACATGTGAGTGAAAGGTTGAACCTTCCAGCCCAGTTCAACTGATGTTAAAAAAGAGGAAGAAGAAGAATCACCCTGCTGATCCCAATCAATTCACAGAAACATGGGAAATAATAGAATACTGTTCTTGCAAACCACTAAGCTTTGGGTTGATTTGTCACGCAGCAATGGATAACTGAAACACTCATTGATGTGCTTTTTCTCCTTTTTCCTAAACTTTTATACTTGTTCTCATACATTCCAATGCATCTTTAAACTTAAGGAATCAGAATAAATGGAAAAGTATGCCTCATTTATATAAAGTTGTGAAACAAGGAATTGGATATCAGATTATGCTACTTCTCTTCTCTTATCCTCCATCTTGCCTTCCAATCTCACCTTGGATAAAAGCCATGTTATCAACGTGGCTGGTAAGAGCCCATATGATCTCTTTTTCTACCCCTTGCCTCGCTGACCTCAACCTCAACCATTCATTGCATTTGATATTCCTTGACTATGAAGGATACGTGGACATCAGGACCTTTTGTTTTTGCTCTTCCTATGCCTATGTTTTTGTTCTTCTCCTAGGTGTATTCATGACTTTCTCTTTACTGGTTTCAAGTCTTTACTCAAATGTTACCTTGTAATGAAATCTTTCCTATTTCTGATTGGAAATGGGTACCCTCCCCTTCTCTGACCATCTTATCCCCTTGCTTTCCCCCCCCCCCCACATAACATTTAATGCCACTTAGCATATTGTATATTATTATTCAGTTTGTTTGTGGTCATCTCTCTTCAGTAGAGCCTCTGCTCCAAAAAACCAGAGGTTTGCTTGTTTTGTGCACTGCTATAAATCCAGAACTTACATCTGTGTGTAGCACAAAGTTGACATTCACCACATCTTCATTGGATGGGTGAATTAATTTTCTAAAACCTAGAGCCTCAAGTCTGGATGGTTGAGGCTGATGTGTGAAGGACAGCCTCACTTACTGGCAACAGATGGATCTCTATTGGACAAGAGAGAATCACAAGAGTAGTTAGGAGAGCCTCCAGCCAGAGGTCAGCAAACTCTTTCTCTAAAAAGCTAAATAGTAAATGTTTCAGGCTGCATGGGCCATATGGTCTGTATTGCAAACAACTCTGTGTCATTGTAGTGTGAAATCAGCCACAGGCAATGTGTAAACAAATGATTGTGACTTATGGTCCAGTAAGACTGTGTTTGTGGACACTGAAATTTGAACTTACTTTTGTGTTATGTGTCACAAAATATTATTATTTTTCTGATTTTTTCCCAATGATTTAAAATGTTAAAACCATTCTAGGCTTGCAGGTCCTATAAATATAGATGGCAGAGCAGATTTGGGCTGTAGTTTGCTGACCAATGCTGGTACCAATCTCCAAGTGACTCAATCTGTGGGAGAAGAATTCAATTTCCAGGGAGACTAGCCAGAAGATTATTCATTTTAAAAGACGCATTATTTGTAGTATGACTTCATGAATATTCATAGTAAGTTTTGCATTCTAGGTAATTTTATAGCCAATATGTTTGGTGAGAAAGCACAGGGCAGTAGCCAAGTGAGAAGAACCAATCTTTAGGCTAGGTATGCCAAATCTGCTAACCCATACTTCCACCCTCTGAGAAAGAGAGAGCCCGACGTGGGAGGAAGCAATGGCAGGCAATCACAGATAGAGTGACACAGGAATCAGGCTGATAAAAGTATTAAGGCTGTGAGTTTGTTTCTTGCTTGGGCCAGTTAGCTCTTGACTGAAGTCTGCACCTCTGGCCCCAGGCACCTGTCTTGTGCAGGTTGGAAAGGTGGGGAATCTCACAGAAGGAGCATTTCAAACCCAGTGCCTTTTTGACCACAGAAGAGGTGAGCTATTTTACTCATCAAAATATCAGACAGCATTAATGACTCTGGCCAAGGTGCTGGCCCTTTGTGATCTTTGAAGGTATATTGCAGGAGGGACAGGACAAGACATGACAAGATATCACTTCGGATTGAAAAAAGGATTTCAGGGAAAACTTTAGAATGAAAAATTCCAAACATATACAGAAGAAGAGAACAAAGTAAACTGAGCCCTAGGTACCTAGCCATCCAACTTCAAGGGCTGCCAACCAATAGCCACACCTGTCTCATCCATAGCCCAACCTTAGAGGATTGGATCAAATTCCACATATCATGTCATTTCATTAGGCACAGCCTATTTTGATTACACAGGAATTCACTATTTAGAATTCTAAAACTACTCAAAATTCATTTAGAAAAATGAAAAAAATAAGCAAAGGAAAAGCAATAAAAATAACCCATGCTTTTGCCACCAAGAGATAATCATTGTTAACCATTTTCCCTTCCACTTTTTAAAAAACAAAAAAGTATCTTACTATATATAGCCTTGAGAGCTTGATTTCCCCCCTCCTTGATATAGCTATGACACATCTTTCCATGCTAATAAATATACATCTACATTATAGTTTGGGGGGCAGCTGGGTACAGTATACGTTATTGATTGTACATGACAAGGTAGGTCTCCCCAGGTCCCTCCTCTTCTTCAGAGGGTCTAGGATGGGAACTGTAGAGGTTGGGAGATTCTCAATGTGTTGGGGGATGAGTTGGGGCGAGGACTCCCCAGCAGCTGAGGGCCTCTCTCTTCTTGTTCTCTCTAGGGCTGGTGGTCCAGGGGGCTCTTACTCCTTGGAGGCCATGGGGACCATAAGGTTGCTGTAGCCAAATTCACTGTTACACCAGGAAATGAGCCTGACAAAGTGGTCATTGAGAGCCATGCCAGCCCCAACATCACAGGTGGAGAAGTGGGTGTCTCTGTAAAAGTTGCAGCAGACAACCTGGTCCTCAGTGTAGCCCAGAATGCCCTTGAGGGGACCCTCTGATGCCTGATTCACCTCCTTTTTGATATCATGATGTTTGGTAGCTTTCTCCAGGCAATAGGTCAGATCCATGACTGACACATTGTGGATTGAACACAGAAGGCCATGCCAGCGAACTTTCCATTCAGCTCAGGGATGACCTCGCCTACAGCCTCGGCAGTCCCGGTGTAGGCAGGGATGATATTCTGGGCATCCCCTTGGCCATTACACCACAGCTTCCCAGAGGGGCCAGTCATGGTCTTCTGGGTGTCAGTGATGGCAGAGATTGTGATCATGAATTCCCCCTCAATGCTGAAGTTGTCATAGATGACCCTGGCCAGAGGGACCAAGTAGTTGGTGGTGCAGAGGGCATTGCCGACAATCTTGAGGGAGTTGCCGTACTTCTCATGGTTTACACCCAGCACAAACATGGGGGCAGCCGCAGAAGAGGCAGAGAGGATGACCCTCTTCATCCCAGCCCTCAAATGAGCCTCAGACTTCTCCATGGTGGTAGAGACCCCAGTGGACTCCACAACATACGTAGCATCAGCATTAGCTCATTTGATGTTGGTGGAATATCACTCTTGGAAGATGGAGATGGGCTTTCTATGGATGGCATGTTTCCCATTCTCAGCCTTGACTGTAGCATGGAATTTGCCATGGGTGGAATCATACCAAAACATGTAGACCACATAGTTGAGGTCAATGAAGTGGTCACTGATGGCAACAATAACCACTTTACCAGAGTTAAAAGTAGCCCTGGTGACCAGGCATCCAATACAGCCAAATCCATTTACTCTGACCTTCATCATTGTGTCTTGGGGACATGGCTGGCACTGCACCAGAAGATGCATCTGTCTGTTGCATGGGGGGGACCACAGTGCATTACAGTTCTTAATGGCTCTGTATGTAACCATGATGTGACTCTCCCTTATTCTTCAAACCATGTCCTTATTGGTGTGTATTTAGGTTAATTCAAAAATTTTCACTATTGTAATGCCTTGTAATAAACATTTCTGACCAGATATCTTGTACCTTCGTTTGATCTTTTCCTTTGGATGAATTACTAGAGGTAGAATTCCTACGGCAAAGGGCACCCACATATTTAAAGATTTTTACTGATATTGCCAAGATGCTTTCTAGTATGGTGAGACTAAGGTCATACCAAGGAAACCAAGAATGCAGAAGAATATCTGTTTGCCACGTCCTCACCAGCACTGAGTATTAACATTCTTCTAGTCTTTGTCAATCTGATAGGTTGAAAATTGTATCTTGTCATTTTTAATTTGCATTTGTTTGATCACTAGGGAGGCTATTTTTTTTTTAACTAATTGGAATTTTTTTTATGTTTTTTTTTTCAAATAGTTTATTGTCAAATTAGTTTCCACATAACACTCAGTGCTCATCCCCACAAGGGTCCTCCTCCATGCCCATCTCCCCTCCCCCCCACATCCATCAGTCCTCAGTTTTTGTCAGCATTCAAGAGTCTCTCATGGTTTGCCTCTCTCCCTTTCCCCCCACCATTTTACCCCTTCTTCTCCTCCTTGTTCCTCAGTTAAGTTCCTCCTAATCCTCCTATACGTGCAAACATATGATATTTGTCCTTCTCTGCCTGACTTATTTCGCTCAGCATAACACCCTCAAGGTCCATCCATGTTGCTACACATGGCCAGATTTCATTGTTTCTCATTGCCATGTAGTATTCCATGGTATAGATAAACCACGTCTTCTTGATCCATTCATTTGTTGATGGACACTTAGGCTCTTTCCAGGTTTTAGCTATTGTGGAGAGTGCTGCTATGAACATTGGGGTACATGTGCTCCTAGGCATCAGCATTTCTGTATCCCTTGGGTAAATTCCTAGCAGTGCTATTGCTGGGTCATAGGGGAGTTCTATTGTTAGTTAGGGAGGCTATTTTGAAAATGTTGGTTGGCCAAGCTTTTGGATTTACTTTTTAAATTTATTATGGAAATTAAAAAAAAAAAACCCATAAATGCAGAGACGAATCCCTCTGTAGCCATCACCCCACTTTGACTTTTACAACATGTGGCCAGTCCTGCTTTGTTTATATCATTCTCCTTCCCTTTCATATACATGACATATATACCACATTATTTTATTAAAAATTATTTAAAAATTGTTAAGTTTGAGATAGAGAGGAGAGTATGAGTGGAGGAGGGGCAGAGGGAGAGAAAGTGGGAGAGAAAGAGAATCTCAGCAGGCTCCATGCTCAGCCAGATCCTGATGTGGGGGCTCAACTCACGACCCGGGGATCACTACCTGAGTGGAAATCAAGAGTCTGTCACTCAACCTACTGAGCCACCCAGGTACCCCTACCCCACATTATTTTAAATAAAATCTCAAGCATCATATCTATTATACATTTTCAGTATATATATTAAATGTAAAAGGAATCTTTATATTGTTATAATATAACCATGATATTATTACCAAACTTAAAAATAACAATAATTGGGGTACCTGTGTGGCTCAGCTGGTTAAGTGTCCAATTCTTTTTTTTTTTTTCTTAAATGTTTTATTTATTTCTAGGAGAGAGAGAGAGAGAGAGAGAGAGAGAGAGAGACAAGGTGAGCCGGGGAGGGTCAGAGAGAGGGGGAGTCACAGACTGAAACAGGCTCCAGGCTCTGAGCTGGCAGTCAGCACAGAGCCCGACGCGGGGCTCGAACCCACGAACCGCGAGATCATGACCTAAGCGAAAGTCGGACGCTTAACCAACTAAGCCACCCAGGCGCCCCGAAGTGTCCAATTTTTAATCTCCCCTCAGGTCTTGATCTCAGTGTCATGAGTTCAAGCCCTGCATTGGGCTCCATGCTGGGCGTGAAGCCTACTTAAAAAATAAATAACGATAATTTGTTAACAAGTATCCAGTGTTCTGATATCTGTTTTTTAATGTTTATTTAAAATTTTTTTTTAAATCTTTACTTATTTTTGAGAGAGAGACAGAGCATGGACAGGGGAGGGGCAGAGAGAGAGGGAGACACAGAATCAAAAGCAGGCTCCAGCTCTGAGCTGTCAGTACAGAGCCTGACACAGGGCTTGAATGCATGAACTGCAAGATCATGACCTGAGCTGAAGTCAGATGCTTAACTTACTGAGCCACCCAGGTGCACCTCTTTTTAAATTTTTTTTTTGATGTTTATTTTTGAGAGAGAGAGAGAGAGAGAGAGAGCGAGCAAGTGCACAAGTGGGAAGGGGAAGAGTGAGAGAGGGGGACACAGAATCTGAAACAGTCCCCAGAAAGAGGCTGTCAGCACAGAGCCTGACTTGGGGCTTGAACTTGGGAACGGTAAGATCATGACCTGAGCCGAAATTGGTCGCTCAACTGACTGAGCCAATAAGGCACCCTAACCTTGTCATTCTGTTGCATTGATTTGCTGAAAAGTTTATAAAAGGCAACTTTTCTCTATCAGTTACATGGTTATTCTGAAATAAAGTTCTTGCTAGAAAGACCGGCAAATACTTGATTCTTTCTTAATGTTGCAGCTTTTGAAAAAATGAATTAGTGCCCTAGCCTCTTCTAAAAATTATCTGATACTTTTTTTATTTTTAAAAAAGTTTAAAAGGATGTTTCTTTTTCTTTCTTTTAAAAGTAGGCTCCACACCCAATGTGAGGCTTGAACTCACAACCCTGAGATCAAGAGTTGCATACTCTACTGGCTGAGCCAGCCAGGCATCCAAGAATTACTTTAAAAGTATCATTATGTGTTCATGGATTTGGAAATATGTGATGTGGCTTGATTCGATACAGTTATTATTACTTTTCATGCTGAAATTTCTCCACCTGTGGCCAGTGGGGAGCCACTTCAAGTCGGTGCTGTGTCCTTTTGACTTAATTTCAGAAGTCTTTGATAGCTTTGCTTTATGATAGGATGGATGCTCCACTCTCATTTTGTACTTTGAAAGTCATATTGTCAATATTAATACCGATATTATTATTTGGAGATTATTCCCAGTGTATCAAATGAGTAATTATGTTTGTGTTCTTAGGAACCAAGATTTTCACCATCAAAGAAGTAAGTATACAAAATCAAGTTAAGTTAATGATGTAGTTTCCCTCAAAAAAATATTTTCCAATACTTTCCACTTAAACACTTAGAAACAACGACCAATCCAACCACCAGGAGAACTCCATTTTTCCTGACTGTGTTCTATAAATACCATTTCTCACTAACACTAGGGTTATCTCTGGATAAAGATTGATGCCTGGTCTGGGGCAAGAAATTCATAGAGCTTTTTTTTTTAAAATTTTTTTTATTAAAAAAATTTCTTTTAATGTTTTATTTATTTCTAGGAGAGAGAGAGAGAGAGACAGCGTGAGCAGGGGAGGGTCAGAGAGAGAGGGAGTCACAGACTGAAACAGGCTCCAGGCTCTGAGCTGGCAGTCAGCACAGAGCCCGACGCGGGGCTCGAACCCACTAACCGCGAGATCATGACCTAAGCGAAAGCCGGATGCTTAACCGACTAAGCCACCCAGGCGCCCTTTTTTTTTTAAATTTTAATGTTGATTTATTTTTGAGAGAGAGAGAGAGCATAAAGGGGCAAGGGGCAGAGAGAGAGGGACAGAGGATTTAAAATGGGCTCTGTGCCAGGTCGCCTGGGTGGCTCAGTTGGTTAAGCGTCTGACCTCGGCTCAGGTCATGATCTCACAGTTCATGGGTTTGAGTCCCACGTAGGGCTCTGTGCTGACAGCCAGCTCAGAGCCTGGAGCCTGTTTTGGATTCTGTGTCTCCCTCTCTCTCTGACCCTCCCCTGCTCATGCTGTCTCTCTCTCTCAGAAATAAAATGAAAACATTAAAAAAAAAAAAAAACTCCAAAACCCAAAATGGGCTCTGTGCCAAGAGCAGAGAGCTTGAGGTGGGCTCGAACTCATGAACCATGAGATCATGACCTGAGTCGAAGTTGGACACTTAACAGACTGAGCCACCCAGGCACCTTAGGTTTTTGATAGACGTTTATGTGACTATATAAGTATATGTGGTTTGATATTTACTTTGCAGTGATGACTTAATACCATTGACACATCAAAATCATATTTTTTGCACCTGAAAAAGTTACCACCTCAGTTATGTATTAACTCTTTTTTTTTTTTTTAAGATTACTTTGGAAATGTTGGTATTGGGTTAACAATCCTCACTGATGCAGGTAAATAAAGCCGTCTATTGAAATTAGAAGTATCAGTATAGATGCTCTGCAGAAAACACCACATTGTTGATGGACAAGCCCTAGGTAATCAAAACCTCAACAATTTATTGTGTAGATAAAGGCTCAACCTGATGCAAAAGTAGAACTCTCAAAAGAAGTCCTTCAAAGACTGCATCTTCCTATAACTACATATGGACACAGTGAGGACACAGGGCTGGTTTCCATTAGGTCTGGTTAAGGCACGATACCGCCTTCTGTCAGAGCCAGACCACGTTCTAGGACAGCCGTGGAGGCACCGCTGGGAGGCCTTGCCTACCCGCCCCTGAGATGATGCCTCTTCTCTCAGGTCTCTCAGTGTCTTCAGGGACTCTATGAAGCGGCTTTAAGTGAAGAGGGATTTGTTATAACGTGTGTGCCATCTCAAGGCAAGAAATGACCCTAGGACTCGGTAACTAAGGCAGTTACCCTCTTCATCGGCTGTGGCCCGGTCTGCATTCTCTTTTCTCTGTTATTTCTTCTTTGGGTCTCTATGATCACTTGCGCTTGTTTATTTCTGTTTTCTTGGTCATCAGCTTTGCTGCCTCCTAACCATTTGCCCGTGATTCCCTGACGGGTGCCCCCACGCGGAGACCTCAGTCCCTGTGTCTGTGTGACCTGTTGGTTTAGCTCACCAGAGGTAACTGATTTGTTCTTAGTGCTTCACCTGCAAGTTGCTGGGGGACAGGACCTGATGAGCTCAGTTTGGATTAAATGGCTGGAGGTGAGGTGGAATTGTCTGGTACTGGGGCTTTGTCTCTAGGGTGTCTGCCCCTATAGAGTTGTCCATTAGGAAGAGTCTGTGGGAAGTGGGCGTGGGAGGGATAGGGAGGAAATGATCGGCATCTCTAGTCGAAGGCACAAGGAAGATCAGCAGCAGCCAGATGGATGCCTTCCTCCTATTCCTTGTTAATTGGGACCTGCTGTCTTTTTACCACTGAGAACCATCCTACCAAGTTGTTAGATCCAAAGTCTTTTCCTATCACCCGTGTTCTTCCTTCTGCTTGGAAACTCTTTTTTCACTTAACATTTTGTCTGCCCAACTTCTCACCCTTTAATAAAATAAGTTCAGGTCTCACCTCCTCCAGAAAGCTGCCTTGATTCTCTCCAGATTAGATTGTTTGAATGACCTTAGTATTCACCTGGTCACCAGGGCAGGGCTCATTCAACGCCTGTAATTAACGATCTCTTTACGTGTCTGTTTTGTTTACTTGACTATAAGCTCTTGAGGATGGAGCTATGTATCCACGTACCTTTTTCCCTTGGAGACAGAGCAACATGGCGATGAAAGCAAAGGTGCTGAAATTACACAGACTAGGGTTGAAATTCCAGGGTTTCCACCTGTTACCCAGGTGATCCTGGACAAGTGCACTGCTTCTTTATATCTCAATGTCCTCATCTATAAAGCAGGACATCGTGACAGAAAGCCATAGTGTGGTTGGGAATATGACACAAGAGAGCCCAAGCAAGGAACTTAGCACAGGGCTTGGCTATTATAAGGGCTCTATAAATGGTGGTTTTCTGTTATGCACAAATGTTTGCTTAGAACTGGAAAGCTGTTATCTCCTGTGCAAGTCCCAGCAGGGAATACAAAGATGAGTAAGACACAGGCTTACCCTGTAGGAACTCACAACTAAGAGGGGAGGGATGGATGATAAGGAACAACTCTACCTCGGGTTTTTCTTTAATTCCGAAGGCTTCCACCATGAAGGTCTCTTTGGCAGAAACATCTTTTGACAGAAACTTCCCTCCAACACACAGGAAAGCGGGAGCCCACCGCCGCCATGACATCCATTATCCTGAAAGCATCCTTAAAGATTAGAGACTGAAGTCTCAGACACTAACACTGACAACAGGAGATCTGCGGAGTGCCGACCGACAGAGCCCTCCGAGGCCTCAACTCAGGGTCAGGCAAATTTCTTATCTCATGCCCCATGAGGACATGCTGGCCACTTAGGATGCTTTTCCTCTTTGGGATCATTCTTAGCATTTGAACCTAGTGGAGAGGTGGTGAGATGCCATCAATCCTCCATAAGGTCAGAACCATCCTTCCCTCATGGAAAGAAAAACAACCCCACAGTCCTCTATTTCTATTTTCAAGATTCTGCCTATTCGAAATGAGACCGCCCTTTGCCTGCCTTACATTCATTAATACATTTAATTTTAGACTTGGGCATGTGGTGACTGGAGCTGAGGGGTATTTCTGTGATCTCCAGGAGATGTCCCCTAGATGTTCCTGAAGGGGAAACCAAGGCGAGGCCTTCTGGAGTTGCCACCTTCCCTCACAACGCCCACTGTGTTCCATCAGCACATGGCTTGGTCTGTCTGCTTTCTGCTTTCTCTGGAAAGCAAGTCCTGGCAGGAGCTGACCCCTCTGCTTCCCATCTTGGGGGGGGGGGGTCTCCTGTAGCGAAGACCCAGTTACTATGCTCAGAGACCCCCACTAACCAACCCCGCTTGACTTGGTGGTTACAAGGCTTGCTAAGGGCTATCATTACAACAACCACAATTTCCAAACCCATTATCAGAACGTCAGAGCTGAGGTCTGGGAAAAGGGGACTGACTCCGAGAAAGAGAGTCCTACCTGGGAAAATGGGACATGTTGGGGCCAATGTGGAGAGAAGATGCTGAGCTTTGGGAAAGCAAGGAAAAGAACACTCCATTCTGAGAAAAGCTCAAAATACTCAAACACAAACATCTAATCTAAAACAGGCTTCCAAGTGCACATAAAGATAAATGGGCCAGTCAGGGTCCTGGGGCAGCTCTCTGGCTCCTGAGGGATTGCCAAATGGGAGCACTGACTTTCCAGTAAATTAACCAGACTTTGCTCTCCAAACTGTAATGACAGTTACCGTTTACTGAGGATTTAGCACGATCAGGCACAGTGCTAAGTGTTTTATCTGTCCTCTATCACTGAAGTGTGGATATTACTGTGTCAAAATGTTTTACGTGTCACCCATCCATCCATGCATCCACCCCTCCGTCCATCCAGAAAGCATTCACCAAGCAACTACTAGTTCAGCAAGTGATCTGATGCCCACCTTCCCGCTCTTACACTGGATTGGCAGAGGTCCATGCATAAACAAATAGCCCCAGCCCAACGTAATAATATAACATGAGCTGATTTTTCCAGGAATTTGCCAAAGGGCCCTCAGTTCCAGCCCCACCTCCCACCTTGTGAGCCAGAAATTAAAACACATTCATTAATGCCATCTTAAAGTCCCAAACAGCTCTCTGCTTCAAGTGGTAATAAATATTTCATGCCCAATTGTGCTGCGTTCCTCACTGTGTTTATTAAATGGAGTTTCTCATAATTCCAGTTATTCATTTTAATAGGTCAGGCCTTGGCTGTGATTTAAACAGACCGCTGAGGAAACAGCCATGGTTAAACACTGTAACAATATGGATTATTAATTTAATTGGCCGGCTATTACTTGTTTGGACTCAGAGCTAACACATTTAGTTCAGTCTCTGGTGGCCCATAAACCGCAAAGGTCGTGACTTGAACATTCAGAAGAATGGGAACGAGGAATTGAGGTGGAGATTAGGAAGAAAACTTAGAAAACAGCATGGAGAAGACTGTGTGGGGAAGCGGCCGGCTTGCTGGAGGCAGGGCAGAGCAAAGGGGATTCATCTGCCGGCTTCTCATTAGAGCTTCTTCAGCAAACAGTGTCTGGCTTGGCAACTGCCAGGAGCCAGTTTCTCACTCAGATTTCTGTACGGGCCAAACCCTTAGCTCTGGTGATGGGAGCATCATAAACCAAGTCAGGCCTCACCTCTCTTCTGGATGCCCGAGCCACAGGGAAGGGCTGTGTGCCATGAAAAAAGCAAGCGAGAAGGCAGGGAGGGGGTGACCAGTACAGCCAGCTCCTCAACCTCCTCCAGTTTCTCAGACATCACAGCCGTGGGTTATTGATTTTCTCCTATGCAAAAGGCTCTGTGAGCTTTCTAGATGTCACCTGAGGTCTGCAAGGGTCCCCAGGACCCTGAGATCTAAATGAGATCCACATGGACCTGCACCCCATGCCGTGTGGCGGACTAAAGCCCTCCCTGAGGGTCTGCAAATTTCCAGATGAACATTACTTCTCTGTCCCAGGTTCCTACTTCAGCTGAATCGGATATATTCCATTGACAGATATACAGTCTCCATGGATGGACCCGATCATGAAATGTAGCCACTTCCTTTCTGCTACATACCCCACTCGTTTTAAGCACATATGGGAGTGAGGAGACTTGGCTAAGGATTTTGCCAGGAGCAGAGGGGTCTGAGTCATTACAGCCCAAACAGTAGAATGAGGTCAGCCTGTTCATTAAAGGCTGTCCTGGGCTCTGTGTGCTAAGATTGTTCCGTGGGCTGCCCTATGTTTGGAATTTTCCAGATCTGTGTTGTCTGGCTCACTTTTTATCTCTGCTCCTTCTCATCCTTCTCTAGAATTGTTGTTCTTAATCTGGCGTCTGTGGATTTCCATCCAAGGTGTTCTGTGGGGTCTGGGAACTTGAAGGGGAGGAAATGATATTTTTTGACAGCCTACTACTAAATTTTAATATTTCCTCCTCTTGTGAGTGGAGAAAACAAATCAGTAGTACCTATGACTTCCTCACCACAAGAAATCCAGACATTTTTATATATATTTTCTATTGCATTTTATATTTCATATCCAGTTATTACAGACCTTGAAGTATCCTCTGTACTCTACTTTGACACCATGCTAGTTATCTGACTGTCCCCTGGATTGCAGAACATCACAGCCTTCCTGTCTCCAGATACTTAGGAGTCTTAACTTGCCAGCTCTGGAGCAACTCTGGACCCCAGTAGATCAGCCACCAAATCCTGCAGTTGTGTGTCCCCACAATTGGAGATGAACTCCATACACTTTGGAGGACTTAGGTGTTCCTTGTAAAGCAAGCTGTGGACTTTAAAAATAATTTTGCAGCAATTTCCCTTTATGAATCAGCCACTGGAACCATCAAAATTTAAAAAACTAAATCAACTGAGTGTCCAGGCGCTTGAGTGGCTCAGTTGGTTAAGCATCTGACTCTTGGTTTCGGCTCAGGTCATGGTCTCATGATCCTGGGGATTGAGCCCTACATTAGGCTCTGCACTGACAGTGCGGAGCCTGCTTGGGATTCTCTCCACCCCCTCCCCCCTCCTGCTGTGTTCTCTCTCACTCAGAACAAACATTAAAAAAAATCAACTGAGTGTCCAACATGATATGTGCGTTGTTCTTTCTAAGACAAACATGTCACATTGGCCAGGGGCAAGCCAAGAAACAATAAACACCATATGAATATGTCTTTAGGGGCACCTGTGTGGCTCAGTCCGGTAAGCACCCAACTCTGGATCTCGGCTCAGGTGATGCTCTCACAATTCGTGAGACTGAACCCTGCATGGGGCTCTGCATTGACGGCATGGAGCCTGCTTGGGATTCTCTCTCTCTCCCTCCCCTGTGCTTTTTCTCTCTCAAAAATAAACAAACTTAAAAGCATTTTATATTTAAAAAATAAAATATGAGTTAATGTTGGCTATATTTAAAACACATTGCTTTGTTATTTAAATGTGTTTATAAAGCAGCATTAAATTACCCCACCACAATTAAAAAATATTGTAATAACTGTATTCTAATATAATTGGCTTCCTTTCCATCCTGTGTGTTTTGTTTTAGGAATTTACAAATACTAATCTAAGAAGCCTTCTGCAGGTGGCCGGTGGGGTCTCTGGCACCACCAGTATAGGAATTCCAACATTTTTTCTCACTATCATGGAGAGCCATTCAGCTGCCTTCAGTCCACCTCGACATCACTAACCTCAGGCCTTCTTTGAGAAGGATCCAGTCAGTAGCTGAGCTGGCGGTCTTCCCCTCATTGTCCCTTCACATGACCCAGCTGCTGCCCGAGTCCTCACCATCATCAGTCCTCATGTGCTGCTGAAGAAAGGAGAGAAAAAGAGAGATTGCCCATCTTTGTTTCTCATATCCGGAAGCATCAGGCCAGCCGTCCAGTAACAGCAAGACATTGTCATGTTTGCCAGAATGTGACCAAGATACAGGAGACAGACCTCAAATTTGGAAGCCGTGGTTTGTGGACTGGTAGAATTTTGCTGGTTTCCTAATTCCCTTTGCGTCTTGAGACCTGATGGCTTTGATCATTGTTCTATAGGAATTCTATAGATTCTTCTGTAGTTCTTCCATAGATTCCAAGGGGGAAGGGATTGACTGAGCATTATATCGGATGTGCGGCCAGTGCCTGCCACAGAGAGACACTCAACACATTGCTGAATTAATGAACGAATGAATAAGTGAATGAATGAATGGAGGAATGCTTGATATAAATTACTAAGGAAAGGCAGAGATTGGGAGGAGCATTAGCCCTAAGAATTATGGGGCCCAGTTCCCTCCCCTATTTGTGTGTGTGTGTGTGTGTGTGTGTGTGAAATCAGATTACAAAACACCACAAATATCTTGGGAAGAAAAAAAGTCAGAGATGTGATATATATCATTTCTTTCATTTTTTTTTCTGTGTTGAGTTAATGCCTTTCATATGTTTTTTGTTTTCTACTCAGGTATAATTGACATATAACATATTAGTTTTAGGTGTACAATCTAATGATTCGGTGTTTGTACATACTGTGAAATGATCACAATAAGTCTAGTTCACATCTGTCACTGTACATAGTCACGCATTTTCTTTTCTCGTGATAAGAACTTTTAGGATCTACTCTTAGCAACTTTCAAATACATGATGCAGTATTATTAAGTATAGTCACCATACTCTATATTACATCCTCATGATGCACTTAATTTATAACCAGAAATTAGTACCTTTATTGACGTCTCCTTCCGTTTCACCCACCCCTCACCCTGTATCGTTTCTTCTAACCCCAACAGAAACACCGCAAAGTTCCACAATGCACAGCATTCTGCCATCTTGCCATTGCCCCAGAGGATTGCTCTTGGCCCTTGCACCCATCTGGGCACCCAGCTCAGTGTAAGGGAAGGAAGCGGGTATTTGGCTTCAGGAAAGAGACTGCCAACCAATGTATGCGCTCCCTAGGGTGAAGGTGGGAAATGGGGCAGAGAGAGGCCGCCAGTTTCAGCATGGATTGAAGTTCGAAGACGGACAGTGCAGACAGAATGAAAGAGGGGCCTCTCTGCATCTTAAATGGACAAACAGACTGCAGGGTGGCTAGTCAATGGTCATGAACTCCAGAGATTATCCTAGAAAGATGAGTGAAATGGTTTCAGAGCTCCCCAAAAAGAAGGGAAGACCTGCCTTCCTCTCCTTGAGACCTCTATCCCCACCAGGGTATATCTTGATGATACACTGCAGGTCTCTGGAAAAAGCTTGGCAGCTTCTCTTCTGCAGTTGAAAGGGACTGTGTTTAGGAGGAGTCAGGGACAGGAGGGTAGCCGTCTCTAGCAGATCACTTTCCAACAGGATGGACTTGAAGAAGTGGGGTTGGTAGTAGATTGGGATCACCACCTGTCTCCACCTGCTGCCAAGGCTGGTTGAGAACCTCCCCAGAACAGTATCAGGGCCTCTCAGGCTGGAGGAGCAGACTGTCACTGAGATGGCTTGCCGTCACCTCTGCCACTCCCCCTGTGCTGCTATGAGCTGGCCACGGATGGTGACACTTATGAGGAGTACAGATGAGGTAAGTCTCACATGCAGCCGCAGAAGCACTGACTTGAAAACCTCCCCAGAGCCATGGATACAAGAGGTGGCTGGGGCTGAGGACCAGTCCTCTGCATCTTCCTTTTGCACCTCAAATTCTCATTAAAAGTTCCTTTGGCCACAAAAAAAAAAAAAAAAAAGAAAAAAAAGAAAAGGGAGCACATTAACCCCTAAGATTCCTTTCAGAGTAGAGTTAGAGGCAGTGTTTTTAAAAGGCAAACCAGGGGCATCTGGGTGGCTCAGTCGGTTAAGCATCCGACTTCAGCTCAGGCCATGATCTCACGGTTCGTGGGTTAGAGCTCCGTGTTGGGCTCAGTGCTAACAGCCAGCTCAGAACCTGGAGCCTGTCTTAGGATTCCGTATCTTCCCCTCTCTCTAATCCTCCCCTGCTCACGCTGTCTCTCTCTGACTCTCAAAAATAAATAAAAAACATTAAAAAAAAAATAAAAGCCAAACCATTCCCGAAGTCATAGAGATGGTTCTACATATTGTTGCTTCAGCAGTTATGATGGTAATGAACGCAAGACTGAGCAAAGAATTTTTGAGTTCTTACTGTGTGCCAGGCAGAGAGGGGCATTCACAAACGAATCCACGAGCCTTGCTGTGCACACAGAGTTCCCAGTGAGCCAAGGAACCAGGCAATTGCAGCCCAAGCTCTGTCAATGGGTCTTTGAATGTATACACTGCCATCTGTGTGACCCTGTCACCTGATGTCTCTAGGAGGAAGGTCCCCATTTCCCATGGCCTAGACTACTGGCATGGGCATGCCAGTCTCCCAATCACAGGCTTCGGAAAGACTGGGTTTGGACATCTCCAGGTGTTTATTTGGTTTTTCCTATTTCTTGGTTTTTAATTGGTTTCAGATGTGAGTACCCAATAGAGGCCCTGAATAAATAAAACAGATCATAAAATATGGCCAAGCAAAATGGGCGTGAGTAATCCCAGAGTGCATGGAAATGCACTTCCAGAAAGGCTCATAAATAATGAGGTGGAAACAGTAGTCTATTTTCTCTTTAATGGAAAGCCAATTAGGAACCCTCTCTGGACTGGAGGGAAAGAGCCAGGTTCCTTTGTTCCGTAATGAGGAGGTAGCCACAGGGTGGGTGAGGGGAAGCCACTCGGCTTGCCAGAACAGAGCAGAGCAAATACTGTGGTCTCTGGGTCTGTGGGGGATGCCGGGGCAGGAAGTTCGAGGTCTGGGCTTCCCTTCCCATCTCCAGCTTCTCCAGCTCCTTCCCAGTTGAAGCAGGAAGATCTTTAGGCCGAAGGTGACTTGGGAAAAATAACCACCAGGACTCATTGGAGACCCACAGGAGGAAGCCTTCGCGTGCGCTTGCAGAAATCTGTTGTTTTGCTCCCAGTATTGGCTCCTTCAAGAAGAGCCATTGTTGGGCCCTCCTGCTCAGAGCAGCAGGAGGCAGCAGGGGGTGCTGCATCCAGGTCCCAACGGGTCCGCAGGGGATCCATGTCCTTCCCATTGCTCCTCATTGTTCTCCCTTTTCTGCTGGCGTCTCCTCATTGTGGGCCAGCAATGCCCGTCACAGTGCTTCTGTGTAGAGTGTTGTAGATGACATCATTCCACTGAGGCAGAGGGGGTACCCTGTCCTCCATCCTACAAAGGAGGGAATTGGGAACCAGAGAGGAACTCCACATTCCAAATCTACTTTGCCACTGAGCAGCAGAATTGGAGATTGCCTCTCTTTACTAAATCTCCATGATCTTCCCCAGGAGGCTGATGACTTCCCACCTGATGACTGTGAGTGGGGGTGCTGGGGGGGGCCTCCCCCCCCGGGAGTATGAGAGATGCAATAGAGCATAGTGGGGAAGAGCACAGGCTTTTCGATCATGTCAACCGGGGTGAGATTCTTTATCCCTTAATAGCCATGTGACCTTGGCCAAGTTTCTTAACTGCTTAGGCCTGATTCTGTGTGTGTAAAGTAAGGTTGATGAACTTTGTTCTCACCTTATGTGAAACAGTAAACAGCAGTGAGATCACTGGTAGTTATTATTTTGAGAAGACTCTGTGGCCAGCCCTTTGGAACTGCCAGCGGGTTCCCTGTGGAGCCCACTGTGGGCTCGGGTACATCACCAGTTAGCTCCCACTCTCTCACTGAGAACAGTGCTCTCTGGAGACTGGCTGACTATTCCACAAGGACCCAGGGAGGCAGCTGGGCACGTGAGCCACATCCAGCTCTGGGCTCAGGCTGACCAGGGCAGAGGATGCTTGCTGAGCCTTTTTGGAGGATGGAAGGATCTCCAGTGTCTACCAAGAGTAAGTTACCATGGGAAACAGCAGGCCCCTCAGAGCCAAGGCTACTTGTCATATGCTCCGAAAACAAAGTTGGTTGTAGGTTTACAAAGGGAGGAATCCACTGAGCACAGCAGTGCTGTGTGTAGGAGCCTGAGTCTAAGCTAGAGAATCTCATGTCTTCATTCCTCATGAGAAGTGTTTTTGAGATTCCCCTTCTCCTCCAAGGAAACAGGTAAACCACTGCTCATCCTTTGGTGAGATCCCCAGGAATCCCTTAAAGAGCGGAGAGGTCCTAAAGATGAACTTGAGGTCTCAGGAGATGTCACCATTGATGCTTGCCCCTGGGCCAGGTTACGTCACCTTGTAAAGGTCACCTTTTCTGCAGGTCAGCGAAGGAGGGGTGAAATCTTTGTGGAACACCCATGATGGGCTAAGCGCGTTACCCCTCACCCCATGACGTGTGTACAGATGCAGAACCTGGAGCTCAGGGGGGCTATATAACTTTCCAAGGATGGGGCCCTGCACCACTTGGAGCTTGAGGGCTGCAGCAACGGGAACTCATCATCAAACCCCAAGGACAACGTAAGCACGCAGGCCGTGCAAGGACAAGGGTAAGGGCTAGAGGGAATAGGAGCTGATGGACAAGCTCACTGGGGGTTGTAGGCAAGACGAATGAGCTCCAGCTTGCCACCCCACCCGTGGGAGAGATAGTCTCATGGGTTTGGACGGGTCACCTCACCATATCTTCGGCAGACAGGATGTGCCACTTTGAAAGTCAATCTCATGTAGACCGGAGGCTGTGGGAGGGGAGTCATCCCTAGAGAGAAACTGGGGCACCGTGACCAAAGGCAGAGGAAGAAGCAGCGCGCGGGGAAGCTAGCAGGCCCAGCAGGTGCCCATTGGTCACAGCGGGCGAGTGGCAGAGTTGGATTCAAACCGGGTCAGTGACCCACAGCCTCTGAGGGCTGCCGTCATGCCCACACGCCAGCCCTGCACCTCCAGGGGTCCTCACTTCTCTGTCCAGGCTTTCGGCTTCCTCTTTAGCGGGCCCCGTGATGCTGGCACTGCCTGGGAAGGGTTCATGCCCCGCCGGAGAGGAAATCTCCTACAAGCGCAGCGTAAAAGGGAAGTGAAAGACATACAATGACAATTTAAGAGTTAGAGAGTGACATGCAGAAGTGGGAAGGGCCTGTGGCTTTCTCAACGTGGGAAAATGACAAATCACTAGGGAGTTTTGTGGGGGAAGGGGAACAGACCGGGACCCAATGTGAGGAAGAATTAGAGGTAGGGACTGTTGGGATCATCTGATACTCAAAAGAAGCTGAGACAGACTTATCTGCTACTTAAAAATATGTGAGGTGTCTTATAACACATCCAGTCAATAAGAGGGTTAAATTAGAAACTGTGGATTTAAAGAAATGTAGAAGAGGACAGTATATAATTAAAAACCTGCATTTAGGAAGTTTGAAATTAGTTCGGAGCTTCCTGGCCACTAAGGCAAAAAGGGAAACATGATGGGTTATATAATTCTCATTGTCTCCTAAAAGGAAGTGAATCTGCAAGTCAGAAAACACAACGTTTCTCCTAAGTTATTAAAAGAAATCAACCGAGTGGGACAACATATCCAATGGAAAGGTTTTCTCCTGTCATTTTACTGAGCATGAAAAACACGATTTCTAAGGCCATTATCATCATCTGAATTGTTGAGAAAGGTAAAGTGTTCCTATCAAGTGCCCCTCTCAGGGCTGGAAAGGTTTCCAGAGGTTCAAGTTCAGAGGCCCCTCCAGGCCTCCCCCAGAGCAGCATGCAGTCTCCCTCCCGGACCCCTGCAATCCAGGGCTTGTTTGTCCTCAGGTCCTCCCCTCTGCCCTGCTCTGCCTGGGAGGGGCTGCCCCTGCTGGCTGTGTCTCCCGGGCTTCCTGCTGGCTTAGGCTGGGGGCTGCTTTGTAGGGAGGGGGGACGATGTAAGGCAGGGTCTCAGTCCTTCTTCCCCTCCCTTTCTGCAGCAGACAGAGGCCATGGTAGCATCTTTTCCCTCCACGGCTCCAGCTCTTCTGGACCGACCCTTGTGGATGCAGTTCGGCCCGGTTCACTCTGTGAACCATCTCCCCCCACCTCACCCCCCTCCCCGGCCCACTGTCCCTCTGGCCGGCGGCGCTTCATACTCTATCACTAGGTGGACCGAATGCCCCCTGTCTGGCCTCACAGCGCGTGCACCTCCCGCAGAACCAATTCCTCCATTCGAGGCCATCTGTTTTCTATACTTCAGTGGTTTCTGTTTCCTGGGTAGACGCTGCAGGTACACTCACTAACTGGTGGTCGGGCCTCAAGACGGACATTCCAGGAATGTCACTGCCTTCACAACGAAGGCAGCCTATTTCATCTTGAAGGCAGGGCCACTCGAAGGGAACGCTTCCGCAGGCCTTTGGCACGTGGCTGGGGCCTGGGTAGAGGAAGGAATAAGACGTTCTGGGCAGGGGAAGAGATGTACAAAGGTCTGTCATTTGTAGTGAGGGTGGCGTGGTCACAGAGCCATGAGCAGTCTGTCTAGTTGGTACAGAGACTGTGTTTATTCAGTAGACGTTGTTTGCAGTAACACCGCAGGCCAAGACCGTGCGGAACCTAGGCAAGGAGTGTGCGAGGCCCGGGCCCTCAGGGAGCACCCTGAAATGATTCTATCCAGTCCCCTGGGGGTTTTAAGATTGAGCCACAACTTCCCCAAGGACCTCTCCGGTGCCAAGCCCTGAATATGCAGCACATTCTTTGCTCGGCTCTAGTTTCTGTTTGCAAACGCAGTCATTCATCTTCAGGCCTTTCTTCTATATGAAAGCAAGATGCAGGAGGCCCAGTCCGGCTTCTGGGAGGAACTTCAGGCCCATGAGGCTGCGAGCTTGACAAGCCCGACTCTCTAGGTTGGAAGAAAATGCGCAGGGGACCCAGGGGTTCCTTTGAAACGACTGGCACGTCTTTGAAAAGGTGAAGAAAAGGGCAGATGCAGGTTTTGTGGGGCATGAAATCAGGGCTGGCTTCCTGGGCGTGTCACCCGGGCACCTGCACTGGGCCACAGGAGGGCCCTGTGCCAGGTTTAACGCTCTGCTGTCCCCATCCCGAAATTCTTCGTCAGTCTTGAACAAAGGACCCCAAGTTTTTATTTCGCACTTGGTTTGACACAAACCTTGTATCATCTGGGGGGAGGGCCCTCATTATAAAAACAACACTAAATGAGCGAAATGAAATTAGGTACCAGGATTTGGGAGGTACCTTGAAGAAAGAGAAGTTCTGTTAGCTTCCCAGAAAAACGTGCCTGTGCTTGGGCAGGGTGAGGGGTGGCGGGGGCATGACTGTGTCTGAGAAGTCCTGGGGCTCAAGGGATGGGGGTGTCAAATAGACCCATCTTTGCCCCCGCCCCCAGCCTACTTTGGCTGTAACCAGAATACTTTTACTTTGTTCTGAATTAGGAGTTTAGCTTCAGGCTGTGTATGTGTGTGTGTGTTGTGTGTGTGTGTGTGTTTTAAGGGTCCCATGACTCATGTAGTTTGAAAACCACTAGTTAGGCAAACCACATCACATCAGGCTTTTTGTTGTAAGGGAATTGTCTTATTTCAGAGGGCCCCAGGTGACCCGCTGACCTGGGGTGTCTCCAAAGCCAGGTAATAATAGGCCATGCTCTAAATCTAAGGAGACTCTGCTGTATTTGCAGAGAGCTTTGAAATGTTCTGGGAAAAGAGCTGATCAGATGCGCAAGGTATTATATTCACGGAGAGAAAAACCCTCCCAACTCTTTATAAAGTGGATTAAGCCAGTTTCTAAGGGCTGTAGGTTTGTGTGATCTTAATCCCGCTCCTTACTCCTGATCTTCCACCTTCCTCCTTTGTTTCCAGGATATCCACCCTCCTGAGCAAGAGCGGAGACGCCCTCCGGGGCCGTCCCCTCCCTCGGTGGCTCTCCCCAAGGGAAGAACTAAGGGATACCCTTGCCCTCGCACCCATCCAGCCAGGGCTTCCTTTTTCTGTGGGTACATTTCACATTCGCGTGCTCTGATCCAGTGGTGGGGAACTCGAACAAGACATGGTAATTATGCTATTGTGCATTCAGTGACTCAGACCAGAGCAGCAGATGGGAAAAGCTGTGGATCACAACCTCATGCGATATTTGACAGAATATCAGTCAAATATAGTTCACCCAGCACATGTTTCTGTCAGTCCCTCTTTGCTGAAGTTAATTTAAAGTGACAAGATTGACATCTGCTCTTTTCAAAGGGGTAACACTTACTTCAGGGTTGCCCTCTCCAATGGATACCCAGACAGAATCCTCCATAGTCAAAGGTGGGCTCTTGGAGGCATGACCAGCTGTGGACCAGGAGACTCGAGTCACTGCTCCAGACCTGTGTTGGTCAGTGTGCTGAAGGTCTGTCTGTTTCACTCTACTGAGTAAGGCAAGGGGTTGCCATGGGCTCCAGCTTCCTAGAGAGGCCATCTCCACAAATGGGGTCTCAGAACTGAAAGCTCTACCTCAGGGCTCAGGCAGAGAGAGCCACACTAGAGGATGAGTGCACCTGTGTGAAGACAATGTAGAAACCGCTCCAGCATATGGAGGGCCCCTGAGCCAGCACGGCCACTGCTTGGAGTCTTATCAGTTACAGTTGCTGATGACCGGCTTTGGATGTGCTATTTTCTATTTGTTCCTTGGTTCCTTCTATGTACAAAGTCTCAGAGAAAAATACAACTTCTGTGACTGGTCAATCTCGCTGGCACTTGTGGCTTCTAAGGGTACTTCATGCCAGGGCCCCAGTAGGTGCTATCCTCTCCAAAGCTGATGATGAATCTAAGAGCTCAGCTCCACCCACCATCAAATCAACACAGCTGTCTGTTGGAAATTGAATGGGGAAAGCTGGCTTTAATCCTCTGCCTCTGACCCGGGTAACCCATCCACAAAATATGGGCTGCTGACCATTGAAGATAAGCCCCCACCCTTTGCCTTGACTAGGGAACTCCCCTTTACCCTTCAAAACCCATCTTGTTGGTCACCTCCTTCTGGGAGCCTTCCTGGACATCCTCAGAAACTGTCTTCTGTGTTCCTCTCCAGAGCAGTCTCTGGGCTCTGTATATACCTTTCTTTCTGCACTTATCACATGGCATCATAATCAATTTTTTGGCTTCCTGGCTGTGATTGCCAAGCCTTCTTTCATAAATAAACATTTACTGAATTAAATAATTGAATTGTTTATTGAATAAGGTAATAGTCCAGTTGGCTTTATCCAAAGTAAATGTATGATTTCCTGTAACTACTGTGATATACTTCTCCAGCTTATGGAGAACATGGTCACATCTTGTTTCTTTTTCAATTATTTCTCATGACACCCTCTATACATTGGAAGTCTCCTTTGAGTCTGCCTCTTTCTCCAGGGGCTGATTAGCATCATTTGCCCAAATGCCCAAACTCCTTCCTTCATGTTGACTTTTCCAAGGCCTAGGTGTCTCTTCCTGTACTTCCTGTCCACTGATTTACCTGGAACCCTGCAGATCTATGAGAGGGATCCAAGAAATGGTGGTTCTCGAAAAGGAATAGGTTGTGGTCTAGGCTTTATTTCTTCCCAGGCAGTTCTTTGGTTCTTGTGCAGATTTGCCTACTTCACCCCCAGCAACCAGCCTTGCATCCCAAGATGGGCAATATGGGAAGGAACAGCCTTTGAGGGCCAGCAAGGAGGTGGCATCTACTTGACTTATATATGCCTCTCACGTGGTTCATTCCTGAATAGGAAGTCCTGCCCTAAGATGCCTGCCTTTGCCCATCCTAGCTAGTCATACAGGTGTCGGCGATATTTTTCACTTCCTCTACATTGTTCACCCAAGACAAATGAGTTTTGTCTCTGCCCTCAGAGTGCTGCCATTTTCATGTGGGAGAAATCTGAGAAAATGGAAGTATCAATTCATTCTGCTTATATCTGCCTCACCCACACTTTGCCATGCTGAGGTCTTCTGATCCTTAGAGAATAAAGGGTATGAAAAGATCCTTTGGCCTATACATTTTGGGGATGACTGTCCCTATTGTCATGACAACCAAGTGATCAGGGCATCTCCTGTAAGTGACAGTAGGAGGTGGGACTCTATGCCTGGGGTTCCCCAGAGTCATCATTGCCCTACCTTAAGGGCTCCAGCTCCCAGGGCTCCTCACCAAAGGAGGAGCCTGAAGACCAACAGTGTCCCCTTGTTTGGGGCTCACAAATATCTGATTAATTAATTACAGCTGGCCACACAAAGAACTGGCTGGGCAGGTGCTCACGGTGACATTATGCACCATCTATTATAGAAGTAGCAGCAGCTGACAGACCACAGCTTGAGAAAGCTGGGCCAAGACCTGAGGGAGACTCTGGAAGAGAAAGACAAGCCTTCCATTCTTATGTGGGGGTGAGGTTTGGGAATGTTTCAATGATCTATTGCTATGTAAAAAATCACCCTAAAACTGAGTGGTCTCAAACAGCCGCAATTTATTTTCTTAGGATTTAGCAATTTGGACTGGGCTTAGCTGGGTGGTTCTTCTGTGCTACCTCATATCTGTTGAAACATCAGAGATGGTTTCCTCACCTTTGGCTTCCAGTGCCTCGGCTGGGAGAAAAGTTTCTCCAGCAAGCAGGCACAACATCTGGCACCCATGAAATGCTAGGGAAATGCTTGATGGTAGAATGAATAAATGAGTATACAGAAAACTTGGGGTTTGTGGGAGAACAACTGTTACCTAGTCTAGGAGGTGTGGGTCCCTGGCCTGGTGGGGGTGAGTGTCGTGCTGGTGAGGAAATTGCCAGGAGCACTGGCAGAATGTTCCCTGAGGACACTGAGATGAGGCCTGTGACCTGGCCCTTTTTCTTGCTGGCAGCAGGTAGGAGCTGTCTATAGCACTGAGCCTTCGGGATCTGCTCAGATTGTAAGGACAGTGACAGGTGGAGTGATCCAGTGTCTCCTGTCATCCCAGGCACCACAGGGAGACCCTCCTCACTCCTGTTTCCTGATTGGAAACAGGAATTTGATTCCCACTGTTGCTTGAGTTCCAGTCTTTGCTTGTTAGATTTTTGAGGGGATGGAGGGAAGAGATGACAGAGAAGAGAATAGGAAAGTTGGGGGCTAATAGAGGGCTCTGAGATACTGAGACAAACCCTGGAAAATCTGGTCTGCATGAATAGCCCGAGACCTCTTGGGAGAAAAAAAAAGGGATGATCCACTCTCTGGAGCAGCAAGGGACATAGAGGCTGCTCCACTGAAGAGGCATCCATACAAGAGTCAGGAACCTCCCCAGAGGGAGGAGAGAGCCCTCATTTGCAGGAATCAGTAGAACCGAAGCAGCACAGCAGATCTGGAGGAAGCCACCCAGGCGTCCCACCTGCTACTGACTCTTATAAGGACCTGCGTCCTGCCTCCCTCTTAAAGGGGCCCTTGTCATTTCATTGGGACACCCAGATGGTCCAGAATAATCTCCCCATCTCAAGATTTTTCACTTACTAACACTTTCAGGGTCCCTTTTACCATAAAAGGTAACATATTCAGATTTCAAGGATTTGGAAGGCCATCATCCTGCCCACCACAGTAGCATAAAAGCAAGGAGGGGTCATCAAAGGGCCATGAAGGACACCAGGGAAGTCTGTAAGCCACCGGGGACCTGCAAGGACGCGAGAAGATTGGGGTTGGGTCTCTAAGATGCAGGGACCATACTGGGTGGAGACTCAGAACAAATACCATCATCATCATCACCCACATATTTCCATATACCCAAGGCCACTGCGACACGAGGAAAGCAGCACAGGATCCTGCTGTCTGACAGACCCTGCTTATCCTGGGTCTCCTGGGATGAGAGTAGGTCACCCTGGAGAAACTGGTGTTGCATTGAGAGCCTGGGCAATCTCTCCCTCTTTCTGGGGCTCGGCTTCTCAAATGAAAGGGTAAGACTGTACTGCAAAGATTTGCTACCTTTTGATAAACAAAACCCTCTAACCTTCCTGAAGGTTTGTATTATGCAAAACTAGGGATTTGTTTTTTGTTTTTCAAACATAAAATTATAAGGCATCGGCTTTTGCAAACTATGCCTCCCAGAAAGCCCAGTAAGTTATGCCAACTGGTGAGACCCCCTGAACCAAAGAATATCTAGGGTCTCTTCCAAATTAGACTTTCTAGAACAGCACTATTCAATACAGCAGTCATTAGCCAATGTGGCTTTAACTTTAAATTACAAATTCAGTTCTTCAGTCACACTAGTCACATTTTAAGCTCAATTGCCACATAGTATTACACAGCACAAATGAGTTCTATTAGACATCACCGTGGAAAGTTCTATTGGACAGTGTTGTTGTAATATCAATAATATGTGCCTGTGTCCACCCTCCCATCACTCTTGCTTATGCAAAAGTGACTCATTTCCCTACTCCCAGGTTAATGAAGTGTCCATTTCTATAAGATGTGACTTACTATGGCCCTAGGGGGAATTGTGTTTCAAGAGGAGAGCAGGAAAGCTCTGGTAGCACAATTCAGGCTTCAGTGTCTGGAGAAAGACTCCCAAAGGAAATGGAAAACAGGGTAGGAGAGGATTTGCTCATCTGGGGAGGCTAAAGCTTCCTGCTGTGAGGCGAGTTCCCTTCATGCCAGGCCCTGCCTCACGCGCTCCACTCTCCTGCAGAAAGGACACCAGGGTCCCCACGCCTGCCCTCCAGGGAGCAGCTCTACCCCACGTGAATCTGGAGTTCATGCGAAGGGAAATGGCCTGACTTCCCTTCCCCCCGTGCTGAGGCACCTCCTCTTGTCCTGCCCCCAAGCCTTTTGTCTCCAAGGGGCTCTCAGAGAGACGGGGCCACCCATTCCCCTGCATGCGGGTCACTGGGCACTCTGGCAAGAGGCGTGCTGAAGCACACGGTAATTCTGAGAGCATTTCTCCAGAGCCAGGTATTGGTGAAACTCAGGTAATCTCTTTTTTGGTGAGGGAACTGGGGAGCCACACAGTAGGTGAGGCAGGGACTTTTGGGGATCACAAGCCTCGCCCCCTCCTGCAGCCTAAAGCAATATGGACCAACAAACGGGAGAAGGCACTGCCTTTCAGGATGCAGCCAATCAGCAAGTGAGGTGTGCACTCGCTCAGTCCTAGCCTAGTTGAGTTCTTTGTGTGCGGGGCTGAGCTACAAGAGCTCCTGTTAACGAGTTCTGTATTAGGCTGATCTTGACCCCACTGGTGACTGGACTTAGACCGGCCGGGGGCTGCTGGTGGGGCGGGCAGGGTTCCAGCCAGTTCCTTCTCAAGCTAAGTACCATGGTCCAGGAGGACCCCACAGAGCAGGGGTAGAATGTTGGGCTCTACGCCCCATTCTTCAAACAAGCCACCCGGGCTCTCCTCAAACCTGCCCCTTTCCCTCCAGCAGGGAAAAATGAAAATGAACTTGTCATTTTCCTGAATGGACATATTTTTTGGCTGACTCAGACTCTTCTAGAGCTAGTATTAGTGGGAACCAAGTGAAACTTTTGCAGGAAGAGGAACAAAACGGCTCTTATTCCCCAAGATGGAACTCCAAAGTACATTTTGAGCAGAAAAACCTATTTGAACGGTTCCTCCTGTCTTAAAAAAAAACAACAACAACCAAAACCCGTATAGTAATTGTGGTGTCATTAAAAACAATGACAGCTCAAAGCAGCAGGTTCCCATTTCTCAAAAATTTGCACCGTAATGTACGGTAAGGGAAAAAATCCAGAGTACCTCTGGACTTCAGAAAGTCAAGTTTAAAATTTTCTACAGTTCAATGTGTTTTTCAGCTATAAAAAGAATAACACCAGACTTTTGGGAAGGTGGTGGTGGGGGGCGGGGAAAATGCCATATTGATTTTTTTTCCCCTTCTCCTCTACATGACCTCACAGCATCTCATAATGATAAGAACCAGGCTTCAAGTTTGGTTTCAAGTTCAGCTCGAGTCTGGAAGCTAAGATGGAGAGGGGATGGAGAAAGAAATGAGAAGAGGAGCTGGGAAGAGAAAAGGGACTGGTGTTTGCTGAGGCGGACAAATTAAGAGGCACCAGGGAATATTACACCTGGAAGTGTCCCTCAGGGAGGACCTGTCCGGAGGTTCTCAAGCCTTTTGTTGGTTTGTCGGTCTATCCAGCTACAGGACTGTTCCCTTCCCTTCCAAGTGACATCTTAAGCAAAAGCACAATATCTAAACCTGAAAAAAGTAAACTGCCTCCCAGCCCACCGTGCCTTGACATTCTTCCCAGGGTCTTCCTCCTGAACACCCTAGGCTTCTAAATACACTGTCAGGGGCACCTGGGTGGCTTAGTTGGTTAAGCGTCCGACTTTTGCTTAGGTCATGATCTCGCGGTTCGTGGGTTCGAGCCCCGCGTCGGGCTCTGTGCTGACTGCCAGCTCAGAGCCTGGAGCCTGTTTCAGAGTCTGTCACTCCCTCTGTCTCTGACCCTCCCCTGCTCACGCTGTCTCTCTCTCTCTCCTAGAAATAAATAAAACATTAAAAATTAAAAAATAAATAAATAAATACACTGTCAGCAAACCACCAATCTAACCCAACTCTTGAATGTGCCAATGAGGAAATCAAGATACAGAGAGAGGAATGAATTCACTGGAGAAGGGATGGAAGGTTTCTCCAGGATGACATGGTAAAGACTTGGAAGAGATGGACCTAGAAACTTGGAAAGGAAGTGAGGTGGGGGGTGCAGAGGTTAGTAGAGGTGGGGATGAAAGAGCTGACAATGAGATGATCTTGAAGAGTTGACTGTGGATTGTGCAGGAGGCTGGAGAACCTGCAGATCCCTCAAGTCCCTTTCTGGCTCCTCACCAGCTGTTCTAATTCCTGTGTCTTCACACACAGTGGTTATAACTTATACTTTTCATGGAGGGAAAAAAGGAACACATACAAATGTTGGTGACTTTAGGAAGTCTTCCAGTCATTAATTTAGAGTGCCACTGCAAATCTGTTGCAAACGAGTCCCCACTTTCCTTCTACACCTATGTCCGGCATTGCCAATCAATCATGGCTCCTTTTCCTGTGGAGCCTGGATACAACCTCAGATTTATTTCCAACACAGCACTCCAGACCACCATCACCGACTCACCAAGAGCTGGCTCTTAGGATGAAATTTCTTTGCTCGCCTTGGTTTGCGGATGTGAAGACACAGTCATTGTCTCGTGTGTCCTGACATCATGGCCGCATACTCTGACAGCCTGCACATCAGAGGACAAGCTTGGAACTGCATTTCTCAGAATCCCTTTCCCTCCATAACTTCAAGTGAGAGTCTGCCAACGAGAGGCCTTCCTGCAAGAATTGGGAGGTGGGGGAGAATGGGTGGCATTATTTGGTGGCAGATGCGGCTAGACGCCTGCGCACAACTCACTCTTGAGAATCACCTGCGCTGGTGCCTCAGGCTGCTGGGAAGGTGATGGCAGCAGCCGCTGAGGTTCTGGGTCCTTTGCAGCTTCCTAGGGAGCTCCTGTTAATCACGCACTTCTGATAGCTGCTGGCCTGACCTTTGGTCCCCGGGCCCTTCCAGCAACCATGCAAGTCTCCGATTCCCCGTAGTTGAGCCCTACCTTCTTGGAATACCTAGAGAGGCTTCTGTTTTCCTGGTGAACACCCCGCTGCTGACTACAATAACATTAACACCTTGAGGGCTAGGAACAGAGCTTGGCAGCTAGGTGGATATTCCCCACCTTGCTAAACACGAAAGTCAGATTCTTGTTGTTTGACCTTCCTGTTTTCTGTGTTATTTCTGTGGTCCACGTCCACAGAATGCAGAAAAGGAAGCAGTGAGAGATTTCCAAAGAATCAGAAAAATGGCATCATAGAATTTGGAGCCGGGGGGGACCTTTGCACAGAAGCGCTTGGGCTCTCTTCATTTGACTGATGGGAAAAACCGAGGCCGAGAGAGGAGAGTTTTGGCAGTTCGTCCCAGAGCTGGGGCTAGAATCCGGGCCTGCTGACCTGGGCCAGTTGTTGCCCTTGGTCCCCAGGGTGTTGAACAAGGGGACTCATATGAGCTCACAAGTAAGGCACGGCCAGGCTGAAATGTATCCCATAACAGGCTGGCCACTTTGATGTGAGGTAGTAAACACCTGGCTGTAAAGGGAAGCCAAGGTGAGTGGAGCGACTGCACGTGAGGTTTCTACTCTGCCCAGGGGAGCGGGGAGTTGGTGGGGACAGCCCGGGCAGGCCTCAGGACAGCACGAGCACGTGAAAACCACACTGCCCTAATCCTAACCCTACCATGCAAACCCTATCACATTTCCATCTGGTAACAGGCAGCTCATCTTAAAGAAATTCCTGTTTCTGTATGCAGTTGTTAGAAAACATGTCACGGAATCAAAATTAACTGCGTTGCTCTCTTACTGGAATTGCCCCCTTGCCTCCATTGGCTTTGGCATGGTGGCTGTGTCAGATCGGACTCCTGATGGCGAGCCACCGACTTAGCGGGGGAGGGACTGTTCGGAAGGCCAGGAAGGCAGCAGAACCACACTTGAGCAACCGTACCCTAGACAGTGGATGCCCCCAGGGATGTCGCCAAGCCCTGGGCACATGAGCTCCCTTGCTGGCACGGCTCCTGGACGCTGTATCCTTTCTAATGCTGCTGTCTCTGAACACGGCTGGGGCTGCCGCGAGCACTCTGAGAATGAATCCTTCACCACCTTTCTGGTTTTGAGTTCCCAGCTCCAGATTCGTTATCTGCTTGGGGCATCTGGAGAGGCCAAATGCCCACTTTCCCCTGACCTCTGGCAGCTCTCACGGGCCCTGCTGATGGACAGCTACATGGCTGGTGCCCATGGCAGGCTCCTTCTGAGTGGTGTGGCTCTCAGTCTAGCACCACTTCCTTTTACCCAAATGCCTGAAAGCTCACCTTAATTAATGGTGTTTCTGGACTTAGCGTTTTGCCTATTAAAATATAAAGACGGATTCTCTCCATTGCTTTCTCCTCAGTGTGAATGAACAGCAAGTGGGTTGTTTTCCAGAACAGCCCAGGCTAGCCCTCTGACGTGGGATGCCACACTGACTTTTTGTGAACTGCACCTCATGGTGGAATGTCACCCACCCACCGTCAGTCCTCGGGAGATGACCCTTGTTTCTCTGGAGGGGGGCGCCTAGGTCGGGAGATGCTCCCAGCTGTGGGTGCCAGAGACTTCTGGCTTGTCTCTCCTGCCCCTGGGAAAGTCCTGGGAGCCAGGTAGACTGCCCCACTAAGGCTCCAGACTCAGTTCAGGGGGACATGGCTACATGCATCTTTCTGAACGGCTTTCTGAACCTTTGGCAACTCAGTCTGGCGGCCACACATTCCTGTTGTCACCACCCCTACTGGCTGCCAGTGTCTGTTTACAGCACATTTCCCAGGTGCCAGGCGGTGTGCTAAGCATCCAACCCAAATTAGCTCATTTAATCTTCTCCACTTAACAGAGGAGGCAACTGTCCCCTGAGTCACGCAGCCAGCACGGGGCTGGGATTTGAACCCAGACAAAACCCAGTCTCCTCCTGTCCCAGGCTCTTTCCTGCAAAGGTAGCCCCCTTCCCAACTCTCCACACACTCTATACAATGAAATATAAAATCATCTCAGGTTCACTTTCCCCACAAGGCAGACGCTCTGAGAAGCAGCTGATTCTAGGCGCACCTGGACTGCCTGGCGGTTCAGGGTTCCGCCACTCTCTTGGGTAGGCGAGCAGTGGGGCAGCTGCCCAGCGGGTGTCTCAGTGGACAGGGAGGGACCGCACCTCGCTGAGCGTTACCTATTCGGTGCTAGCTAGGCAGGCACTAGGAGCTTTTTGTATATTTGCACCGAGGAGATAAATGAACGAACCAAATGAGAAAAGCAAGGCTATTTATTCTGAGCTTACTACAGCAAGGGAGTGAGCCCCCATTGTTTGCCTCCTGGCAGAGGTGCAAAGGCAGGCAGAGGAGGGGAGAGCTTTCTAGTGGGAAAAAGGCAGCTTCGAGTGGGCTCTAATTAGAGATCACTGGCCTGGGGAACTGCAGGTGGGCCACCTAGAAGTGGAGCATCTTGAGTGGTGGGTTAGGGGGACATATGTGGCTTTCTCTGGTTGGTCCTAAGTGAGAAGCAGGGATGACCATGTCAGTTATTAGCTGAGTCTGGGCTATTTGGGACTGACTGCTACAGACGTGACGGTCCAGCGCCCTGGACTGTCACTAGAGCTAGTGGCCTGGTCTCCTGGGCTGGTCATTGCAGACGAGGCGCTCTGGACCGTGGGTCCAAGTTCTCTTTTCACAAGTGGCCGGGCCCTTATGCCTTTGCATTTTCAGCCTCTCAACACTTTATCTGCACAGCAGCCCATCTTCCTGATGAAGAAACTGAGGTTCAAGAAAGTCAAGCAACGTGCCTGGACTCCCCCAGCTGGGGTGGGTAGGTGAAGCCAGCCAGGCCTGCTAGATCCGTGTTTGTCCCTGTTTTATCCATCCCTGCACACCACTCAGTGCTCCTCACATAAATCAGATGGCATCCTTCTGTCGCCTGGCTTTAGGCCTCTCAGTACCGCTCACCCCCTTTCTCTTACAATGAGATCCAGCCCCCACCTGCAGATTCAGCCCCGCCCACATCCAGGGCGTCAGCACCCCCTCCCTGGGCTCCTGCAGGCTCTGTTCCAGCCTCCTCGGTGCCTCCCCAGGCCTCCTGAGAGCCAGCTTCCCCCATCTCAGTGGTGGTGCAGGGAGGGAGCTTTGCTCCTGCCTTTCTTTTTCTTTCTTTCTTTCTTTTTTAATGTTTTTTTAAATTTATTTCTAGGAGAGAGAGAGAGAGAGAGAGACAGCATGAACAGGGGAGGGTCAGAGAGAGAGGGAGTGACAGTCTCTGAAACAGGCTCCAGGCTCCGAGTTGGCAGTCAGCACAGAGCCCGACGCGGGGCTTGAACCCACGAACCGCGAGATCATGACCTAAGCGAAAGTGGGACGCTCAACCGACTAAGCCACCCAGGCGCCCCTGCTCTTGCCTTCCCCTTGGCCCGCCACCCTTTTCCTGGCCCTCGGCATCCCTCGGGACACAGCACAGGCATCGCCTCCTGCAGCCTCAGCAGCTGTCTCTGCAGGTCACGACCCTGTCACCCCTCCATTCCCTTCGTGGTGCTTCTCACAACCTGAAACAATAGGGGTGTCCACTTTGTGGCTGGTCTCCCTCCTCTACCATGCTGAAAGTGCCGCCTGGGGAGCGGACTTACCCTGTTCTGTTGTGTTCTCCATGTCTGGCCCATAGTAGGTGCTCAATAAACTTATGAATAAATCAGCAAGTCTTTGACTCTTTCCTCCCATGGCTGACTCTTTCCTCCATGGTGCTTCAGCTCCCGCCTCAGCCTGTGACTGACGGAAAGGATGACATCAGGGCCAGCCTCAGGCTGTGACTTCTGAGGCTGCCCGTGGCCCCTCACTCGGGGTGAGTGGGTCAGGGAGTCAGCAAGCAGCCCCTCGGGGAGAAAGTGGTGTATTTCCAACATCAGGTGCCCGAAGTAACGGAGGGCCATGTGGATCCTGTCAGACACCGGCGATGGTCTCCCAAAGTCAGATTTACCATCATCCCCATGTTACAGTCCATGAAGTGAGGCTCGGGGAGGTTGAGGAATCCATCTGAAGTCCCCGGCCAGTGAGGAGCCGAGTCGGGACTTAACCCAGACCTGCCTGCCTTTAGAGAACACAGTTCTGCCCGATGCCTGAAGCATAGTGAGCTGCCAGGGGTCAGAAGCCTGCTTGTCCTCTGCCCCACCCCCGCCCCTCGGGGTCCTCTGTGTCCCCATTCCTGCCCTTGAAGCGCATGCAACCTGCCGGCACCTGACGGGGGTAACAAAGGGTTGTGAGTTCCCCCTCCCTCCCACCCCCTCCCACTCTATGTGACTATGAGGTGGGCGTCTCCGCGTGGTTTCAACAAAATATTGGATGCATTACATACAGATTGGTTGAGGAAAGAGAAATCTATGCTATGGGATCATTCCCAGTTGTAATCTTTACGACATGTATGGTGTAACATCATGCAATTTATAAGCACTTTGTGTTTTTCTGTGACTCAGATTTGCTGCCCACATCCTGGTGTTTGCTCAGCCTGTCTGTGCAGAAGGCTCGGTTCGCAGGTCGCTTGGGCTCCCCGCAGCTGCTTGGGGTGGGCTCTGGCTCGGACCTGAGGAAGGCCCCAGCTCTGTCCCAGGGCCTCCCTGGGGACTGACTCCCCTGTGTGGGCCTCACTGGGAGCAGACCGGGCAGGGGCAAGGAGGGGTGCTGGCCTTGGAGGCTTTGCCTGGCCCTCGTGGGTCTGTCCTCCCCAGGGCGGGGCTGGGCCAGTGGCCATGGGAACAGCCCGAGAGCACTGGACAGACGCAGAGGCACGGAGTGTCCGTGGCCAGGATGCTTCACTGTGTCCTGAGCCTCAGCACTGCACCGACTGGGTTCCTTACTGCTGCATGACTTCTGCCTGAGACCCTGACCTCGCCTGGGCTGGCCACCCGCTGCCACCCACCTTCCCCGGGGCCTTCTCCACTGCTACCCTAACAGGCTTTCATTTCCTGATGACCCTGTGACAAACCAAATTCAGATGGTTGATCTGATGAACCCTACTGCTTCAGACAAAACCCAGACTCTATAAGTCCCTGCAAGGTCCCCAAACAGGACTTCAGGATTACCTGTGCCCAGGGAGTATCTCTCTGTCCCTAGGGCTGTGGCTTCGACAGAGCCTGTGTCTCTGAGACCAGCTGCTGCTCCTGGGGAGCTGTTCTGCTCACAGCCTTGCAGGATGAGCCCTCCCATTTTGCAGACCAGCAAACTGAGATCGGGAGAGGAAAGGAACTTGCTCAGGGTCCCCTGGCTGGGATAGAGCCAGGAACAGAACCCAGGATTCGATGCCCAGGGGTGGTGCCCTCTCCATGATGGCTGGGGGCTCTGATTTAGAAGTGGAGGGTGGGTTCCCTTCTCCAACACCTGGAAATCAGGGAAAGGGTAGGCTTCAGGGCTCAGCTCATGGAGCCAGCAAATGAATGACAGAAGTGTGTTTGTGACATCCTTAACTGTCCCTGTTTAAAACCTTCCACCCTCTTCCCCCGCGATTCTTGATCACCTTGATTCTTCCCTGTAGCAAAGTTTTCCGGAGGCTATTATTCCCCTGGAGGTAGCAATGACTTGTAGCCACAGCTTGGAGTATGGTTTCTATTTCTAGCTCAGGGGGTAAAGCCGGGATAGTGGAGACCCCATATCAGCCTGAAAGCACTGATCCCCACTACCCCTTTGAGGTCCCTTCTATCCAAAGTCAAGTGCATTTCATTCTGCAACTGAACTTTGACTCCATTTTAAGTCAACCAAGGGAAGAGACAGACCTAAGTTATGCTCCATCTGGCCTGATTCCAAACTTGAAGTCTTGCTGGTTTGTGCTGATGTCACCCTGCCAAGATTTGATGTGAAACTACAAGAGAAAGCTGGGTGGGGGGAGGGAGGGGTGGCGTTTGCTGTGAGGGGGGAGGGGAGGAAAGGTGAAGTTCTGTTTTATAACAATGGAGAGAGGAGCAGGAGGGCACGGGACCGAAAGTCAGGAAACTGCTGTTCTATTCTTGGCTCGGCAATTAGCCTGCTGTGTGGCCTTGGGCAGGTCACTTCCCCTCTTTGAGCCTCAGTTTCCTCATTTTATAATACCAAATGGAGGATCTCCAAGGCCCATGATTCTAGCTCGGTCCCTGGGCATGGGTGAAGAAGTCAAAGACTTGGTTTCATTTCATAACTTGGGCCCCTCAGCACTTCCCAGTTGGGGCTGGGAACGGGACCAGACACCCATTGACCGACTCATCCGAGTTTCAGGGAGGTGGCCAGCAGCCTGGGCTGTCGGGAACCTCACCCAAGGGGAGGACCGGGGTGGGTGCGGGCCGGACGAAAGCCTAGGCCCGCCACCCCAGGCCTGGGCTTGGTGCCCGGCATCGAAGCTGATTCAGCCTGGAGCTTCAGCTTCTGGACACTCACGTGTCTTAGATGCTGCTTTTGATCAACGGAAAACAGGGAAAGCAACAAATAATAACATCCATTTGCCGGCAGTTTCAGTCGTTTGTGGCATTTAATTAGCATAATTGACCTGAATCGGACCTTCTTCTCCACTGGAATTTAAAAATACATCACGGCTCCCCCACCCCAGTACATTTGAGAAATTTTCTTTTTTTTAATGAGGTTTTAACTAAAGCCCAATATCAAAACACCATATAATACTTTTATCTCATTGAAGACATTTGATGCTTATTAAAATATTATTGCTTTAAGGCTTATTTTGATTTTTTTTGCCCAAGAGTGTATGCAGAGCCTTGCTACTCAGATCATAACAAAGAAACCTTAAACATGAAGAAAACACATGAAAGGTAATATGTTCCCCACTAGTCCGCGTATCATTTCCCCAGGATTACTGCTTTCCAAATATAGCATTAGTTTAAAAATAAAAGGCCGTTTACAGTAATGGGACACTTGCTACTGCTTTGAGCATATGGGCCGTCCAAGGGGCTTGCACAACAGCTTCATGAAGAGGGACTTCAGGGGAGAGGGCTGGCTTTAGCGGAAACCCCAGCACGTCTCTGCTCAGAGCACCCACCCCTCCCCCACAGGCCACCCACCCTGACCCACGACTCATGTAGAACAAGCCTCTTATTCCTCTTTCAGAACTGCCTCTTTCGGTACATTGTTTCTGCCAGAGATGAAAACATTTGGGAAGGTGACAAGTAATCAATTGGGCTCCACTTGGGACGAAAAGTGACACCCTGGAATTTTGCTTTCTGGCCTCGCGAGGGAGAGTGTGGCTGCCACCAGAGGAAGGGGGTCCTTTTGGGTTTGGGGGTGTCTTTTGTTCAGGGACTTCCAGGGGAAGCACATTCCAGATGGGAAGATCTAAGTCATGCGGGAGGTACGTGGGTCAAGTGCAGAAGTTTGGTTTATCTGACCCAGACATGTAATTTTTTTTTTTTTTTGGCTAAGGAGTGCTCAGATCCATTTTCAGTGGGGTGAACTAATCTAGCTGAGGCACAGAACATGTACCGAGAAGGGCTTTCTCAAGAGCGGTGAGGGCCACTCCAGTTTGCTCCCATGGGCTGGCCTCTGTTGAGCACCCACCGGAAGCTGCCAGCCTGCTCAGGGCCCCTGAAGAGACTCATGTTACACGTTTGCTATTTTGGTCCAACAATGCAGGCTCCTTCCGGTTTGGGGAGCTGGGCTCCTGGCACTCATCAAGCACCCAGCTTTAAGAGGCCCCAGAGAGCCAGGGAGGGAGCTTCCAGCTTGAGGGGAGGGAGAAGCTCTCCTGGTTTTAAATCCCCAACTAAATGCCAACCATATCTTGTTGTCAGCGGAGAGGAGAAGATCATGAGGGAGCGATGGGGGAGAATGGAGAGGCGGTAACAAGAGCTAAAATTGATCGCCCTGATGCTCGCATGGTCCGCCGGATGGGGGGCGCTCTGCTCCACCAGGCAGGGCCTTCACCACAGGCAGGGTTCCCTGTGTGTAGCCCATTACAAGTTGGGGCTGGAGGTGGTGTCTCGGCACCTACTCTGGACAGTCAGAACCTGAACTTTGTTGTCTGACCTCATCTCATTGCTCCTCATGCTCTAACTTCCTCCTTTAGGCCAAGAACCGCTCATTCCCTTTTGCACTCCTGGGGTGGTGGCTGGCCCAGAACGGGCAGTCGGTTTGAACCGACAGAACAGGCCCCCACAGTCTCAAGGAAAGACCAGAGGGCTGGGGGGTGGGGCCAGCCCTTGGTCGGTTGCCTCCTGAGATGGGTGCCAACTGTCTCCATTTATTGGGCACTCACTGGCGTCCAGGTTCAGCACTAAGCACGTTATATGGTTTCTCATTCAATCCTCACACCACCACTCTGCCCAAGGGTAGCCTCGCTACGTCTCGCTCACAGGGAAGGGGGCTGGGGTGTGGGGGGGTTGGTGTACTCGCGTGAGTGCACGCAGCTGGTGGGTGTGGCAGCAGCCTGGCTCCTGCACCTGACCACGGCCACCATGCTGACCGTCTCCGTCCCCTCCCCTGGGCTCCATCCGGGGTTCCCAACAAGGGCCCCAAAGCCCCTTGGAGCGGTCGCAGATGGAGACAATCCCTTTGGAACAATGCTTACCTTGGTGTCACGGCATTTTTTTTTTTTTAATTTATTTTTAGGAGAGAGAGAGACAGTGTGAGCAGGGGAGGGTCAGAGAGAGAGGGAGTCACAGGCTGAAACAGGCTCCAGGCTCTGAGCTGGCAGTCAGCACAGAGCCCGACGCGGGGCTCGAACCCATGAACCGCGAGATAATGACTCAAGCGAAAGTCGGACGCTTAACCGACTAAGCCACCCAGGTGCCCCATCACGGCATTTTTCTAGGGACCCTCCTCCCTTGGGAGAGGATCACATCATGGAGTTGAACGTGCGAGCAGTAGGGACTTGCATGGGACCTTGAAGAAGTAGGGAGGGGAAGGGAGGACCCGCAGGTAGGGGGAGACGGGTGTGGGGACACAGTATCCCCCAAATCAACTCTGACTGATGAGCAGAGGCTTCCAGGAGGGCTGGGTTAAGAGGATTCTGAGGGTGACAAGGAGCTGGGATCAGTTAGCAATGTCGGCAGGAGCATGGGAGGAAGGAGGTGACCTGCCACATTCTTGTCACCCCTGGCATAAGGTAGCTAAGAGGACAGTAACACGCGTTAGCTCTTTTGACCTCCTGACAGATCCTGATTTGGGGGGAAAAGGGGAAACGCACTGCTATTTATTAATTTCTTGCTCAGTCTGACTCACCTGGTGCTGATGTCAGCCGATTTCCTGCATCTGTTCCGGGGGACCCGTCGCCTGCCAAGGCCTGGCTGCCAGCCCTGTGGGGAGACAGTGGGTCCCGCAGTCATGATGGTGGGGGGGCGGTGGGCAGGGGGAGTGCCTGCATTGCAAATGGGTTCCAGTGGCCACTGCCGGGAGATGCCACCTTTCTGCTGAGTCAGTGCTATTTCCAACTCTGCTCACCTGTAATGAGCGAGCTTCTCCAGGAAGCATTACCATATTGGACTTGGGGGCTGCCCAGGTAAGGCAATAGGACAATCTGAAAGCCAGAGGTTATGACTTTTGATCTGAGTGTTGGCTTTGAAATATTTAAAACTCCCCTGGAACCAACCTGGGTCAGTGCTGTCCTTCATTCTTCTGAGAAAGAGAAAAAGCAAGTCTGAGAAGGAGGCTCTGGGCCGCTTGGCAGGCTGGGAGATCCGTGGGGCCTTTTGGCTAAAATGAATGAAGCTGAGGTGAGAGCCTGACTACCCACAGGTGATGGGGCTCAGGCAGGGTCCAAGCGCCCTTGGTCTCAATTCCACAGGGCACACCTCTCCAGCCAGAGCAAGAGCCCCGGCCAGCTGGTAGCAAAATGAGACTTCCCGGGTCCCTGGTCCTTTTCATGTTGCCCGTGTTGCATTCCCACACCTTGTGAGTGTAATCTGACCTGCCAGCGTGGAAGACTTTGGAGGTTTTGAACTTGCCCTACATCAAATACGCCCCCTCCTCTACTCGGGAGAAAACCCCAGCCACTCTGCCACAGACTCAGAGGGCATTTGATTGTCTAGAACACATCAAACAGCCCAACTCTCCCTTGTAAAAGTTTTACAAGAAAATCATTGAAGACCAGAAGAGCTATCCTTTCCCTCCCCTTCCCCCTTCAGTTTTAAACCCAAGCCGATATTCTGGATTTCCACACTTTGGTGTCAGCCGGCCAGCGAGAGCGCTGGGCTGGTGGGCGTGCAGCGGTGGAAATCTCCGGCCCCCGGATCATTACACTTGCAGGCCACGGCTTGTGGGATCTAGTGATTTGGACATATTTTATTTAACCAGCTTAGTAAAAGGTAATATTCAGCAGCTGTGATCTATAGCAGAATTACAATTTTCAGGGTCAAGGAGGGATTTTGATATTAGGAGGTTGGGCAGAATTGCTATGAAATCTCATGAGCTGTCTTTAAAAATAAATGAGAAAATAGGTTATCCAAGAGTCATTGTAAGGGAAAAATCAATAGGCAGTGTCTATTCACTTGGGCTATCAAAATCCTTGAAATTTGAACAAAAGTTTCACGTTTAGTGTACTGTAGGTTTTGAAATATTGGCGCTGGAGGCTTGGTGGGTACAAATTCATTGTGCTGTGTGCATCCAAACGAGGCAAGCCTTGCGAAGCTGTTCAGCTGCCTTGTAAGAGGGGGGAGTGTCTTGGTGGCCAAATTAGATGGGTAAAGGGAGCCTCCTGAAGCAAACTGTGTGTTCCACGGCAGGTGGCTCACCCATAAATGTCGAGGAGCATCCGCTGTGCCAGGAGTAGGTGTGGCCGGTGACTCAGGGCCCCTACTTCTTGTCCAGCGTGAGGGTGGACGCCATGTGTCTTCCCACTACATAATCCACAGCGTCTTTGACCTCAGGTGGGTGGGGGGCAAATGATAATTTAATAGGGGACTTCCTGGTGGTGAAAACCTGAGCAGGTCACCCGGAGTGATAGAAGCTGCCTCCTATTCATTCATTAATTCATTCTCAATACTTTTTTTCTGTTATTGTTTCAAATGAGCCTTCCAGTTTCCTTCAGGATGGCATACCTTGGCACTGAATAGTCTCAAATCAGCCCAACCAATGGAGCCTGCCTTTCCTCTCCAGGTGTGTCTCCGTGACTCAGTTCCTTAGGCAGGTGATTGCCAGGTAACTGCCGGGTCTCTCTCACCAGCCTGTGAGCTCTGGGCAAGGCAGACTCTGGTTTGGGGTTCAATGCTGTTTTCCGATCCCTGGCTCCACGTCTGACATTCAGGGTCACAAAACAATCTGAAAACATTTTTTTAACTGAAAAAAAATTTTTAATGAAGACGTGAATATCTTCCTTAGATTATTATTAATATAAGGCATTCCGGAGGCATTTTAAGGCCATAATCATGAGCAATCTTGAAAGAAAACAAAATCAAAACATCCCAAACTCCTCATCCTCAACATCTGTCCACCACAATGTTACAGAGCAGCTCATTTAGCCAAGACAAGGGGGTGGTGGTGACGGCTTATCACATGCCTGGTGGTGCCTTCCATGGGTTACCTAATCAGACCTTCTCGTCAGTCCTCTGGGTGGGTGATATTTTTCCTACTTTGCAGTCAAGGAAACAGAAGCCCAGTGAAGAGATGGGTAAATTATTCCAACTCACCAGTGAGAGAACCAGAGCTCGTGTCCAGGTTTGTGGTCATTCTGCAAAGCCATCTCTGGGACAATTAAAGAAGAAGAAGGGGGGAAAAACCAGCATTCAAAAGCAACCTTGAAACATGATCCTTTCAAGTTTGATCATTAAAACAAAAAACTGACAGTGTCTATATTCACAGTACAGAAATGGTAGCAAAGTACCGAAGATTTATAACTCCCCTTTATTTAGAAAGGGAATAGAAGTAAGATAAATAATTGAAATGCAAAGGGTGGGAATAGCAGACGTTGGATTTAGGCATTTTATTTAACTCATCAAATAATACAAGTCAGTTTGGGAAACAACAATCAACATATATTACTTGTACTAACGATATGTAGAACCACATTTCCAAGAAATGTAATGAAAATAAATGCTAGAAATAAATTACTCTGTAGAATACAGCAAATAAATAGTTTTTTTTTTTAAAGAAAAAAATAACCCTATGAATATTAGGGGGTAAAGTGAGGGGAAGGAGGCACTGTGGAGCTGGGGGAAAATTTGACCTTGAAATGAATGCCTGAATGAGATGAAGCAGCAGCACACATTAATGTGAATTAACAGACGTTCTCACTCCTTCCCCTCATCCCTTTGGTTGTAGGAGCGATTCCTCCCCATCCCCGAGACATGCTCTGAGCGCCGCTCCTGACACCCACCATCTGAGTGATCCAGATAATATAATCGCACCATCATTAGGAACCATGAAATTGCAATTCCATGGGGAAGGAGCGCTATCGTTCTGTTACGCAGAGGAGAGCCATTAATTAGCAGATTTCAGTTTAAAGTGACCATGTACTACACGAGTTCTAATCCCACTCCGGAGCGGCTCTCAGGCCTAATGAATTATCTGGTGGAGGTGAAGCCAGAGTCAGAAGATATCACTCAAAAGGAAATGAAGTGGAATAAGATAAACTTGGGGAAAAACCCTCACAAAACTTTAAAATGATTGCAAGATCATCCACTACTGGGGAAAGGCTGTAGAAGCAGCCAAATGTGGGCCACCCAAGTTTTCCTCTCTTGAAATGGTGCTGTTATGCAGTTTAATATCTGCGTTCCATTTGAGGCAACATGATCTAAATGGACTCACCCATTCATTCATTCATTCCTTCATGCATGCATTCATCCCACAAATACTTTCTTTTTAAAAAAATGTTTATTTTTTAGAGAGAGAGAAAGAGGGGGCCAGGCAGAGGATCTGAAGCAGGCTCTGCACTCACAGCACAGAGCCTGATACGGGCTCGAACCCACGAACCTTGAGATCATGATATGAGCTGAATTCAGATGCTTAACTGACTGAGCCACCCAGGCTCCCTGAACAAACGTTATCTTAAAATAACAGTACTTTTATAGAAGATGACAGGCTGCTACTTTGGACACATGGATCCCTTGGACAGTTGAGTCCTCCAGAGTCAGGCCAGGAAGCCTGAAAGTTGCACTAGAAACTTCCATGAGAGTAGCGGGGAAATGATTCTGAAATGCCGCTATCCTCTCCCTGGAAGTGCAAGTGGAATCTAGATTTTTACCATTCTCCAGAAGATGATCCCTCAACCCAAATGGTTGGCACCTGTTCTCCTCAGTGCCGGTGCTTCTGTACTGAGCTCTGAACTCCTGGCCTCACCGTTAAATAAAAGGGATGAGTGTAGACATCAGTGGCCGGTCTTTGCACACTGTTAGGCCTCAGCCCTTCGGCTGGCTGACATCCTTCCATTTCCCAACTTGCTTGAATTCCAAATATAGAGGCTAGTCCGTATGTATGCCAGGGGACAGGGGTGGCTTTTCGACTGGGGGTTTAGATCTAGGGCATAACACCTAGGGACAATACCTAGGGGAGAGATTGACTTGTCAATGGTTGAAGCTCTATGAGTGGGGCTGAACCCCCTTTTTAGAAAGAAGGGCCATGTTCCAAGGCCTTCCGAGTATACCTTCCTAATGTGCCCATGGGCAAGGGAGGGGAAGCACAAAGTCAATGGTTTTGTTTCCTGATAGGGAAGTGGGTGCCCCTGAGGGAAAGCGACTCATCCAGTCAGGACTGGCTCTGTAAGTGGTAAGATCCAAAGCAAAATGAAAGTATGGAATCCTGTATTCAGAAAGCAAGAAGAAATTGCCTTTTCTTTTTTTCTCCTGGTCTCTCACTCTTGGCTAATCATGGTGTTTTAAGTTTTCTAGTTAATGTCCTTCTAAGTCAAGTCCAAATTTTTAATTACTGGCACAAATTTTGCTTTTCGTTTTTTATACTGTGTAAAGCCAGTTTTTTTTTTTTTTAATTTGTAAAATTTTTAAAAAATGTTTATTCAGTCTTTGAGAGAGAGAGACAGAGCACAAGCAGGGGAGGGGCAGAGAGAGAGGGAGACACAGAATCAGAAGCAGGCTCCAGGCTCTGAGCTGTCAGCACAGAGCCTGACGTGGGGCTCGAACTCACAAACGGTGAGATCGTGACATGAGCCGAAGTCAGACACTTAGCCGACTGAGCCACCCAGGCGCCCCATGTAAAGCCAGTTTTAAAGGTAAACAGCAGAACATTTAATACACGTGGGGACTCACCAGTTACACAACATATTTTGTGACTTGTTTCAAGACGGTGCCTCAGAAGAGGATGATCTGGACTCAGGAGAGTTGGAAGAAGGAAGAGAGGGCTCCCCTAGGCATGGGGGTTCTCCCCCAGGGGGAGTGCAGACCCTCATGGGTGTTGGGCTCTGCTTTGTGACTTGGCCAAGCACCAGCCTGGTGCTCAGGTTCCTTTCTTTCCCAGCAGCCGGACTGACCTGTGCCCCAGGCCTGGAACAGAAATTGAGCCAGGCCTCTCCCTCTTCTGCAGGATCCCTGCTCCAACCCCCAGCAGATGGGCATCCCCAGGGGCAGTGCAAGCCGTGTGCCAGGACGCACTAGGTATCTTAGGGCCCTGTATTGGGAGGATTAGAGGCTCTCTCCAATGAGTCCCCCACTATATGTGTTCTGATGCCGTCAGAGTAGGCCAGGGACCGCGGCCGCCGTGCCCCACCCCCAAGATGCTATGAGCTGCACATGTCCAACTGTTGATCCTCCCCATGCCTGAGCCCAGGCTGGGGACAGGCTGGCAGCAGCTGCTGCGTAGAAGCTGGGATAGGAAGGCCAAGTGGAAACGGGGTTCCAGACCCCGGCAGCAGGGAGGCAGGAGTGCATGTGAGGCAAGTCTCCAAGCTCCCAGTTCATGATCATTGTCTCCCTGGACTTCATTTACAAAATATAATTACAAAGGTTATATTATCACACGTTTCAAGACAGTGACTGTAGATCATTAAGCACCCAGCGTGAGGCCCTTCTGAATGTGGGGCCACGTGTGTGTGTCCGCACTGGTCACAAGCCCTGCAGCCAGGCCCGCCCAGAAGCTCAGTGCACTGAGTCTCCTGCTCTTCCAGGAGGTTCTACACACCAGCAGCTGCCATCTTACTCCCAGGTCTTTGGCCCTCGCTTTATCAGAACATTCCCTTTTCACTGGCATGGATGACTGGAGTAGGCAGAGGCCTACCTTCCTCAGACTTTCCAACCAACTTTCCCATTTGCCAGATGAGGAACCAAAGCCCAGAGCAGGCTCTGCTTTGTTATCACGAGGCCACATGCCAGGCTGGTGGCATGGAAAGGCCCAGAGCTCTGAACACCTCTGGCCTGGAAGATGCCAGACTTTGGGAAAAGAGCAAACCCCCGTCAGGTCTCCCTGCCAGGCTGTTCCTAGGGGTGAATGCACCTGCCGCCACAACCACTAGAACCTGGAACGTCATCAGGGTGTCTTCCAGAACGTTCTTAGCATCCACAGCTAAGGTGTTGCCACAGGCCTCTGTGGACTCGGTGTCAGGGGAGGGGGACTCTCTTTCTTACTCAATTGTTTCTCACAAGATTCTTGTGGTGGAGACGGGGGTGGCTAGGGATGGTAGACCTGAGTACACGAAGGCCTTTCCCAGGTGACGCTAGTAGCTCAGCTGAGGGGACACCAGGGTGTCCTCTGCCAGTTCCTCAAGAGAGCAGAGATCTGACATTCAGGGGAAAAAATGGTCATGACCAACAGGGACAGACCTGAGTTTTTCTGTACATGTTGGTTTAAAGAATGTGATGGAGGAACATTGGCCCCATGGTCTGAAGGCCAACACTACCAAAGAGGCCAGTGGCACTTGCCTCGGCCATGGCTTCCAGAATGTGGTTCTGTTTGAGTTACATTTCCTTGTGCAGAGGAGGCTCGACTAGAGGGTGAAGATCTGGACTCCACTCCTGGCCCCACCACCCATCTGCTGGGTGGTCTTGAGCAAAGCCTCATTCCCTCTCGCTGAGCACCATTTCCCCACCTGAACAAGCCGGTTGGCCAAAATGGCCCCTACAGCCTGCATAGCTAGAGGGTGCCGTGAATTTGAAGTCATCCACCTGGTCGGCTTTCGCTATCCAAACTGTCAAGGTGGCCAGCACGGAGCTCAAGGGAGGTCTGCCCCGAGGCTGGGACCCGTGGCAGCCTCTGCCGGGTCGCCCAGGCTCGTCCTGTCCCCAGATCAAAGTTTCTCCGCTGTCTGGGGGAGGGTGACCAGTCAGCCTCATGCCCAAATCTGGATTCTGCTTCTATTTTCCCCTTTCCGCATGGGGGGCAGAGAGAGGAGAAGAAGGAGAGAGAAGCCTTTGAAAAATGTCTCTTGCTCCATCGCTCAGCAATTCACCTCGCCGCTGAGCCCAGTGACACTCCCGTGGTGAGCCTCTTAGCCACTCGGCAACTTTTCTCCCTTTTATGATATTTTGGGTTTCTGATTGCCTGCCAAGTCAAACCTTTATCATTTAATAAGCAGAAAAAAGAAAGAAAGAAAAAAGAAAAAGGAAAAAAAGCCTCTAAGTCAGTCCCAATCTAAAGGGTCCCCATTCTTGTTCCCTGCCCCTCGGGGGCTGGTCCTGGATACGGAGCCAGTGCTGATGGGGACTCAACCACTTGCAGGCAAATGTCAACCTTACTCTACTCTACTCCAACGGGGCCATTTTGCACATGCAGTCCTGGAAATTACAAGGGGGCACGAACACACAGCCCTAGAGGGCTTTGCAGAATTCAGGGAAATGGGGCTTTAACCTCAGGGGCCGCAGCGGCAGGTGGCAGAGGCATGGACGGCGTGACGTGACTTCCAGAGCCTGAGAGTGACCTGCCTGAGATGAGAGAGCAAGTCAGGGCTCTGGGAACGAAACAGCTTTCCAGCGACAGTAACTTGTTTTCTTCCCTAGCTTCTTCACCACATGTCTTTGGGCCCTGGGACACAGCAGATAGTCAATAAATATTTTCTGCCTAGATGAATAAATCCGGTGACACCTCGCATGCTTCAGACGGGGAGAGGCTTGGCTGTTCGGAAATCCTGTCGGGGACGGCAGTGAGCCCACTGCAGCTCCTGGCTCTCTCCTCGCTCTGTAGTTTCTTGTGGGGGGTGGGGTGGTGGCCGGCGTGGATGAAGAGAAGATGGAAACCAAGCAGAGAGAGGCTCCGAGGTCGCCGTGTCCGTGCTGTGCCAAGACTGGTGGATGGGGCGGTGTGGGGGAGGCGCTGCCCAGGGCTCTTCCCCAAATGCCAGCTTGGAAGCTGTGAAGCCTTGGCCTCTTACCTCAGCAGGGCCGGGGTGGGGGAAGGTGGGCTGGAGCAGCTCTCCGAGGAAGAGCTCCAGTTGGCTGGACCCCCCCTGCCTGCTGCTCTAACTCTCCCTCCACCACGGCCCCCACCGCCTTCCTGCATTCTCTCCTCCTCCCCCCAAGGGCATTGCTGGGAGAGGAGCCAGGGGACCCTCAACCAGTTATCTGGCCTTGGCAGAGCCCATGTATCTCTGACCCGAGTGGTCCTGGGCCCTGGCCAGGGAGTGTGTGGGCTTCTAGGGCAAGGCTGTGCCCTGGCAACCAAGGTCTCCTTCCCTTCTACCCTTTCTCCCAAAGATCACTAAATGCTCCCTCTCATGGTGGGGGGGGGGTGTCTTTCCTCCCCCAGATCCAAAATCTGCCCGCAGGAGAGGGTCAGACAATTCACCCAGAGGGATCAATGGGTTGATGGGACTGGGTCTGACCAGAAGAAAAGGAATCTGTCTTTTTTCCCAGGGTTCAAGCTCATACACCAAAGGAATGGGCCTTTAAAGGTGGGATCTCAGGTATCTCCCAGCCCACAGGGTGTCACTGTGCAGAGACCTGGCTCATCATACAATTGTACATGGCTTGGAGGGCCCAGGCCTGGCCCACCTGCTGTGTTCCAAACAGAAGTGAACAAGGAAGGGGAAAGTGTGTCTGCAGCCCCAGGGTGTGGGGCCATCGGGCTTCAGGCCCTGCGCATTTAGCATCCTACCGCTGGCCTTCTCTACTGAATGTAACAACAACCCCCGCCCCCAAAGACACGACCACATCCTCGGCTCCTCTCTTCTGATGGCGTTAAGACAGAAAATTAACAGGAACCGGCAGTCCGGCATCCAAAGCACTTAGCCCAGTGCCCGGCATACAGCCGGCCTCCATAAGTGTCAGCTGAGGGTGCCTCTGTGGCCTGGGTCTGCGGCAGAACCTTCTGGAGAGAAGCTAGAGCCCGAGGATGTATTTCATTCTCAACTCTGTGGGGCCTCATCATGCAAAAAACATTTCTTTCCAACTCAGTTACTTTTCTCGGCAAAATAAGTTAAAAACAAAAAAAGTTGAGGCAACAAAGCAGCACTGGGCTGGAGAAGGGCCTTG